>UCOK01008846.1:0-58628 GCA_900474325.1 Synergus umbraculus
TTATATTATATTAATAGTGTACTTCTCTATTTTGGTAAATAATTAAAATAGTTCTTTGACAATTTAAATTATTTTACTGATTTATTTCGCGGGGCCCCAAAAAAAGTTGTGCCTCAGGGCCTCTGAAAGATTCCAAGTTCACAAACTAGTTTTCTTTACCGACCGGCGGTCCCCAAGGTAAATAGAGCTGATCATGATGCGATTGTATCCGCAGAACATCGATCGATCACGCTCGAATTTATAATATTAGTTTAAAAAAAATTTTTTTCTTCCCCCACCTCTGTGCATTGGCACATCCTATTTATTTACATTTATACACCATTTCCCAAATTATTTTCTATTTCTTTTATGTTTATTTTTTAAATGTGGACAAAAAAAATTTTAAGTGGGGGGTGGTTTGGTCACATAATCCGCTTAGAGCATGCCCTTAAGACAATGTATAAATATAAATACACTAGGGAGTTTTAATAGATAGACTACATATTGGAAAAGTTAAATATGAATATGCATATGTTCATTTTACATCCTACCCTGTAGTGCAATTTTCTGCATCAACTTTTTTTCATAAAAAAGTATAAATTTAAAAAATATGCGCAGAGATGAAAACGAATTTTTAGTGGTATGCATAAATTCGTTATTTAATGTGTACTTCGATTTCATGGTTATTTCCTCGAGATGGGAAATATATATGGTAAAATATTTTTCGATATCGTGAGCATTTTAAAAAATGATATACACACATAATAAAATGTAATAATAAAATGTATATTACATTTATTTTGCATATATTGTTATATGATTAGTATATTTATTATCAATTATAAATATTTATTTCCTTTCAGAATTATGCTTTGAAACCCTATTTGCAGGATATGTTTTCAGTCTTTCGAGCTTCGGTTCGTTTATGTAAAGTAATTCAATTCAATTTAGTGGGTAAATATTGTCCAGTATAAAACCGTGCATAAGACAACACAGAGTGCAATTTACATAGGAGGTAATAGTGAAGGAAACAGTTCGTCTAGAGAATAATAATAGTGAAATAATGTTTCAGAATAAAAATTGACCTACTTAAATATGAAGTAGAATTTCCAACCCATAAAAAAAGTTTGACCTCTTGGGAATAAAGGTCCAGGAGCAATTGCTTTTTGCTGACAGTTTCTTTTGCTGACAGATTTTTTTTTCGTAAAGTGAATGACATTTTTATTAACAATAATATTTTTTTGCTCTACGACTATTTTTACTGTTTCAAGAAATAAAATGTTACGTCTTGTAAACTTACATAACTTAAAATATTTAAGGAATTAGAATTATTGCTTTTGAAAATGTTCAGTTTAAAGAAACTGAGACAAATATAAAGATTTTTAGAGCAATGTGCAAATTTAGAGAAAGTGAAAATTTTGAATATGGAATTTATACGTTTTTTAAAAAGAAAATTAATACTTTTATAATTTTAATTAAAAGGTATTGGAATATATGTATAAATCCCTTTCTCAATTCATTTAAAGGACGAATAAAATCCAATCTCTAATTCTATCCTTGAGTCTAAAATGAACACATAAAAATACCCTGTAAGAAAAAATTTCTCACCCACAAACAGATCTAAATAAAATTGTTTTCCCACGCGAAATACCAAGAGCGACTTAAGCACGTGCGTAAATCACCAGTTGCTTCTATTTTTTTAAGTTCCGTCTTACAAACCGTCGGAGAACTTTCACCTTTCACAATAAACCAACTCTCACTACGAAAAAAAATCCACAAACCTTAATTAAAGAACCCTTAAAAAAACACTTTACCAGCTCAATTCCCATAATAAATATCAACATGCTTCATCCCACTTTTCTAATCCAAAAAAAAAAAAATGTATTCAACCCTAAAAATTATTTATCCACCAATCATATCACTTTTAAAGCGAAGAAAAATTTTCTGCACTTCATGAATGTTATCATGTCCATAAATCGTTTCAATAAACTGTAAAAACCAAATGGTGTAAAAAATCGAGTGTTAAAAAATCTACGGTATTAAAAGGGCGCAAAAACACATGAGATGATTTCTTTTTTAATGGGTTGTACCTTCTTTTTGCAACCGTTTCTTGCTGGAGGCGATACACAATTTTTCCACCGGATTTCATTGTTTTTTTCGGGGTTGGAACACTTAAAAAAAATTTTTAGCAGAAATTTTGAACGGACATCGCCTTTTTTGAATGATTAGTAAAAGCAATAGGGATGAAACTACCCTTTGGAGCGTCCAGGAGCGACTGGAGAGTGTCGCCGTTCTGGCGACGCTCTCCAAACGAGCTATATGAGCTTTCACAAAAACATCGACTGGGGTAAAATCCACCCTACCCCTTCCTCTCTGTGATTTCAGTGAAAATAGAGACGTACTAGTCAGACAGGGAATATCCGCTCCAGGGTCCGGCGAGACGCCGCTGCGACGCCTGTATCCTTCAGGATCGATTCAACTTGATAATCCTGAAAACAAGAACCACGAGCTGGAGGATATTTGTATTTTTTGAATTTTAATTCTGTTAAAAAAAATTTTTTTTAATCTTTAATTTACAATTTCATGAAATTTCAAATATTTGTAATACGCGCACACAATTTCGGTGTGCCTAACTTACTTTTGTATCAATTTCTTACCAAACAGTTACCCCCTATCTTTTCACGGAAATTGATTGCTTTTTTTCAATCAGACTTTATTTAATCAAACTTTTTTTCCTCCTTTTTGTACGTCAATGTCTCGAGAATACTTCCCTCTGTTTCTTTCAAATTAAAAATTCATTTAAAGTCCACTTCAAGTATTTAAGTAACTTGTAAAAGTTCTAAAGTAATTACAAAGGGCATCCTAAATTAAATGGCAATTGTAAATCGTTCGATTTTAAAAGTTTTAAGCTAAAACTATTTAGTTTTGACCAATTTCAATTTAAAATAAATATTTCATCTTGTGAGGCTTTTATTTTAAAATGTAAAATTCTTAATAATATAAATAATGTAGAGCTAAAGAATTTTTAATTGCATTTGATAAGTAAAATATACCCTTAATTTCAATATTATTATTTTTAAACATTATTTAGAACCATAAACTAAAGAAATATTCCAGAGCAAAAATCATATTTCCTTCAACACAAAATTATTAATTAATTTACTAAGAAGAATTGAAAAAAGGAAGTCTGGAATGAAAACTGAAAAGCATCGATCAAATAAGTTAATGAGATAACTGAACTTTTCTCTTTCTATAGTGAATGGGCGTTCCGCAGAAACTTTGTCTGACCACAACTCAACTTTTCTACTTAGAAAAGTAAGAAAGATAAATTATTAAATTATTGACCTGTTTTTAAAATACATCATCTACTCAGAATTTAAGTGATAGTTTTCCTTTTTGAGAAAATTATTATTCATCCATTTTTTAATTATATTTCTATATTTCCTTTCCTAAATTTAAATCTTACTTCAGTTCTTCTCTCAAAAATTAACACACTTAATTTGTAAAAGTTTCAAAATAAATTTGAAATTTGAATCCTTTGTTTATAACTTATTTATAACTAAAATAAAAAATATTATATATAGTTGAATTCAAATAATTAACACAATTTTGCTAAATAAATTGCGAGATCTTAAATTATAAGTTGATGGTTCTATTAATATATTCTTAGCAAGAAATAGTGATATAAAAAAATAGGTCATTTCTAATCGTCTTGACCATTTTTCCACCTAAAAAAGTGTCGGATGTCTGAGAAAAAAAGCACGAGGGTCCATAGGCTCCGCATAATAAAGAACTTCTTTGGCGCCACCTCGACGGATGTCTATCGATTGCAATTTGAGTAAGCGCGCATGTATCTCGACTGATATCTTCTTTTACAAAGCAAACTCGTTCACCCCGAAATTATCAGCAAAAGCTCCATGGATGCTGTGCACTTAATTATCCATTCTTCTTAATTAATAAAAATTTCACTATATACTTGATCCCTATTGCATTACACATCAGACATCGAAAATAATTTAGTTGCCTTTTGACTAAATTCCTATCTTAAAAACCATGGCTATTTCCTTTCTATATGTACTTAATTAAAATTAAATAATTTATATCATAAACAAAAAGTGAGCAAAAGGTAGATTAAAACGAAACTCGAAACATATATTTTGTTTATCGAAGACCGTTCACTCAAAATTGAATGATCCTACTTTTAATTACGTTTAAATTTAGTTCTTAATTAGAAATGTAATCGCAATTCAGTTTAATAAAGAATTTAATTTTAAATAAGCTGTGATTATAGGAACAGAGATATTCGTTTTGCCAAGGACAAGTTCTGAATTTCCTGTCTGATAAAATGCAGGATCTGATATTCTGATAGTTATTGCACTTGTGTACCTGTAAAATATTTCGCGCCTACGTGCTCGCGTGAGAGGTGACATGTAACAAAGGCAAGGTCAGGGAGAAGAGCTCTCCCCAGACACGAAATATCCTGAAAAGTTCTGTCCCCGACGTTTAGTTGCAGTATTTTATTGTTAACTTACTGGATATAGAAAGAACCGCAATTAAGTTAGACTTCATTTAAAAACAGTATACAAATAAATATAGAGTCAGTATAAAATTGTATGCACTCTTCAATTTAAAACTTTGACTATTCGAACGAAATTTCCAAAGTTTCTTAATAAATTAATTAAATTCAGAATTGATATTAAAATAATTTACCTCAATCATTCTTTTACGACTTTTTCATTTTTCTAAGGATAAGAGAAATATTAATTTTTTTATGCAGCTCGAGGAATCTCCAATAAATTCTAAATTGTAAGTCACGCAAAGCTTGTTAAATTTTAACGCTTTGCAGTTTGAATATTGATTGATGTTGAAGTAGTTTTTTATACGTTTAAAAAATAAAACGAAGCTTTATTTTCATAATTTTTCCATTCAAAGAGTAAAATAAATAATAAAAAAAAGACTGTATTAGCAAAGAGGCAAAATCCAATTTATGTTCTTTGAGCAAAACGTGTGGTTCTGAAAGCATCAAATGGAATCTGCCTGAAAAATTGATTACAGAAGAAATGTAGAGAGTTTCATTTCTTACAATAAATTGCTGAACAGTATAAATAAAAATCAATATTATATAATAGAAAGAATAAGATTTTTATAATCTCTAATATTATCTAATGTTTCTCCTTCGTTTAAAATTTAAAACATAATACGGAACTTGTGGAATAGTGTATATATCTCTATAAATATCGAAGTTTCAAACTAAGCACGTAGATTATGCAGAAAGTACTTTCTGTTGTTGCAATAATGGCTTGAAAGTAATATTTAATGACTTCTTTCCTCTAAACTCGAACAAACTCAAAAAGAGAGAATTTCCAGAGAGAATTAACGTTCAAAAAAGTCTTTAAAATAAAGAAAGAGGAAAAACAGAAAATCCTTCAATATAAAATCGTACAAATTGTATAAGCTATCAAAATATAAAATTTTCGACTCATTAGAGTGCTTTTTTTAAAATTTTTGTGAATATTTTTAAATAGAGACAATAAATTGTAAACTTTGATTTCTGTTCTGGAGATTGGTCAGCAAATAAAAATTTGACTAGAATTAAATTTTCCTTAGCATTGTAGATTATTTTGGCAGCGAGCAAAGTATGTGTTTGATGCACTTGTGTTTTCTTTAAAATCAATTGTCGTACTAGTTGGACGTCAGAGTAATATCAGCCTATAAGGTGGAATGCGGGTTTGGCTCTTGTCCAAAAAGTGAAATTGTGTCTCTTCGGCGCCCTAGATCGGCCTAGTCTACAATATGTGTTATATATCATCGAAATCGCGAAAAATCAATTTGAGAAATTAGTTTTGCGTCATATTTCGACAAGCAACTTCCCATTAATTGCAGCAATTAGCAAATACCACGATTTCGCTTATAGAGGATAATTGGAATGGCCATCAACCAATTTATATTAAAAATATATATTAAAAAATAATGGCTCAATTTGATATTTCAAAAATTTAATTATAAGTTATTTAATGATTGCTGTTAATTTTCGAAAATTGTTTTTAATTATGGAAGCAAGTCCAATTACTATATAATTGACTATAATCACTATAATCAACTATTAAACTATAATCAATCATTAAAATTTTGACATGTATATAAATTGATCGAAAGAAATGTAAGAAAGTGAATTAAAAATTCCGAAGATGCACCCTCATTAGAAATTTTTAATAGAGTTGTAATTAAATTCCTGTTCCACCTTCATTATCATTTAATTGATGATGAAGTTTGATGAAGGTCATAAATGTCGGTGACCACATTTTATATGCCACATATTGGATCCGCTGGTAATTACCTTCGTATATCATAATTTTGCAGATTAGAATTTTCCGTAAAACCATAAATTTTCTTTTAAATCAAATCTGATCTTTATTCTTCTAATAACTTCAATCGCTCGTAAAAAAAGATACATTTTTTCTCTACTACTTTGGTTTAAATATAAATTTATACTACATTAAAATGAAAGTAATATTATTATTATCATAATTTCGTGTAGTATGCAATTTAAATTTCAATAATGAATAAGTTTAGGGAATTTTTAATTTCGAACTATAAAGATTTTAATTTAATTCCCATTATATGGATTCATTATTCATATAACTTGCCTTAATTTGCTTTGTGAATTTATATATATACCTACATTCCCTTCGTGAAAGCAATGAAATTGAACCAATAAAGATTGGCTTTTATATTTACGTTATACAACTTTTATATAGAGTTTAGGAGTTTACGCGATAAAAAAAAGGTTTAATTAAATATTTGATAGATTTTTAAAGTCATCTCTAACGATCTTCATAAAACGTTTTTATTTTCAGAATGCTTTCATAACGATGAATGTCATGGCTTAAGAGAAAATAACAGCAAATGTTGGAACTAGTCGTTGTTTAAATTATATAAAATTATATAAAAAATTCCAATTATATAAAAAAATTCTTGAATTTCATTAATTTTAAAATTATTTGATACTTAAGTAAAAACCAAAATCAAATAATGTGAGAGGTGCTATATCAAACAATTTTAAGTTAATTAATAAAAGTCTCTGATAAAAGGCGACAGTGTAATATAAAAAAATAAAAACTTGTTTTTTTATTTATCGACTACTTGCGCTTGCAGAATGTAGGAAACTGTTTTCCCACTAGTTTTGCCCAATCTTTTTTTTTATTTAAAAATTATTCTTGTAAAAAAAAATAACTCTTAGTTTGTTTCACAGATTGAACAGTGAAATATTTTTAAAATATCTCTGGACAACTCATTTATATTGCATTGTAATATAGTACTTTTTAAAAACATTTTAAAAAATTTTTTACTAAATTTGAATTTCCCGCGAGTGGCTTTTAAGCTTAAGGCCAATTTTCACACATAGAAAGGTGCGAGACGTGGTTGGTTGAAAACAGCACCACGTGCAGTCAGCTGACCTGTCTTATGATAGCAGCAGTCAAGTAGTCAATTCGTCTAGTTGTTGAGTTGTTGGGTAGGCTTGCATCAGTACGTCAGACTTCTCTGTGAGTTTTTATCCCTTCTACTCATATTTATCACTCAAATTTTTGTAAATAATTAAACCTTAAATTCTCCAAAAAAATCCCCCATAATCTCAATTATTCCAAATCACTGCGAATCATAAGATTCTTGCTTTGTACGCGACTACACAGTATCGATCGAGTTTACTCTGCGCCATCGTCTTCAGTGTTAAAGGCTGTTAAATCTCATCTTTATGATCTGCAAAAACTTGTAATTCTCTTTAAATCAATAAGAAAATCTTCTTAATTTAGTGTTCTGCATTTTTCGTGAAAAATATTTTAATAACAAGTGCGTTTTGCGGCAACTAGCAGACGTTTCGCGGCCTCCAAGGGCTACGCCTATTTTTCGAACGAGAACGCTCACGTGAATCCCTGGTAATGAGCTCCGAAATGTTTTTTTACCTTTCGCGAAAATATTCCGCATCAAAAATTCCCGTTGTGTCCTCGAGTAAAAACGCAGCCAAATTATCTTTGGGAGATTTATTTCTGGATTTAAAAATTTTCTTCTGTTTCGAAACACACTTTTAGAGATATACTTTATGATTTTATGTTTCTGTTAATTTACGTGGGAGGAGCCTGAATTATTGTTGAGAGACACGATCCAATTGATTCCATTTATTTAATTGATGTCTTATTTTCCGGATTGAGTTTTGTTTTATCTGCGCGTGCTCCACTAGATACAACGCCAATAAGATTACTTCAAAATTCATATGACATGAGTTTCATTTTTTATTAATTGTTAATTAATGCTTTTGTACAATGATCTGCTGTGTTGCTTTTGTTTTATAGTTTATTTTTATATTAAGAAAACATTTCCTCAAAGTTGTCATCAACAGGTGGATCAACAAATTTTTTACAAAAGCAACTGTTTTCATGTAATTAAACATTTAATTTAAATTGTTTTCATTAAGTTTATATTGATTTACTCATGCTTGAAAAATAATTACACATTTTTAATTTCAAATTCAAACTCTGGATTTTATAATTTTAAATCAAAGATAACAAAATTGAATTAGGGTGTGTAGTTTTAAAAACTTTTGCATTGTACTTCGAAGTTAAATATTGGAAACTTTCCAATGCATGGCATCTTTTTAATATTTATTATTTTGAATAACGATGATTGACAATTTTTCAGATTTCAAGGTATATTTACGAACTTAAACCGAAGCTAAATATAAATCCATTAGCACTTGAATCCAATATTGAATAATTTTAGATTCAAAGAGTTAAAGTTTTACATAATAAGATTGCAGAAAAGTTAATACATCTTACAAAATGATGTATTTTATACTAACATTTAAATTATTAAATAAGTCGATTACATGATAATTTTCTGTTTTAGTCAACAAACAAAATGACTTTACCAAAGATAAGAAATGAAGAGAAGGAGTCAAAATTCGGTTATGTCTACGCAGTTTCCGGACCCGGTAAGCTTCATAAAATAAATAAGCTTATTTTTGAAAACTTTCAAACAAACTCTTTACTAACGGAAAATAAATTTCAGTGGTTACCGCGGAAAAAATGGCCGGATCTGCTATGTACGAACTGGTTCGTGTTGGTTATTATGAACTAGTAGGAGAAATCATTCGATTGGAAGGAGACATGGCCACAATTCAGGTACGAATCATCCACTTTATTTAGTTTGTAAATTGCTAATTGGATAAAAATATCATTAATACTTATATTTTCTTTTTTAAATACTTAGGTATACGAAGAAACGAGTGGCGTGACTGTTGGCGACCCAGTGCTCAGAACAGGAAAACCTCTTTCTGTGGAGTTAGGACCCGGTATCCTTGGCAGTATTTTCGATGGTATTCAACGTCCTCTTAAGGACATTAATGAGCTTACGAGTTCTATTTACATCCCCAAAGGTGTGAATGTCCCAGCTTTATCACGTACAGCTTCCTGGGAATTTAACCCACTTAATATCAAAAATGGAAGTCATATCACCGGAGGCGACATGTATGCTATTGTTCACGAGAACACTCTTGTCAAGCATAAAATGATTTTGCCACCAAAAAGCAAGGGTACTGTCACCTATATTGCACCTGCCGGAAATTATACCGTCGACGTAAGTTTCGTTTGCTAATAATTTCCAATAACTTGTCCTTCTATTAATTAATATAAAGTATTAATTATCTAATAATTCTATTCATAGGATATCGTCTTGGAAACTGAATTCGATGGTGAAAAGCACAAATACACTATGCTCCAAGTATGTAGAATTAAAATAGTATATTTTTAAAAGTTTCTTTTATGAAAAATTATCGAACGTTCCTTTTTAGTTGAATATATTTTTGAATATAATTATTAGGTTTGGCCTGTACGTCAACCACGTCCAGTAACAGAAAAACTGCCTGCTAATCATCCTTTACTCACTGGACAACGAGTTTTAGATTCTCTTTTCCCGTAAGACTATTGCTATTTTTCATTCATTATTATCAGTCTTCATTACATCTAATAATGTAATATTAATTGAATTCTTTTTCTTCATGTAGTTGCGTCCAAGGAGGAACAACCGCCATTCCTGGTGCTTTCGGTTGTGGAAAAACCGTAATTTCTCAAGCTTTATCCAAGTATTCTAACTCTGACGTAATTGTCTACGTCGGTTGTGGCGAACGTGGTAACGAAATGTCTGAAGTATTAAGAGACTTCCCCGAACTTACCGTAGAAATCGATGGAGTAACCGAGTCAATCATGAAACGTACTGCCCTTGTTGCTAACACCTCCAACATGCCTGTCGCTGCCCGTGAAGCTTCTATTTACACCGGTAAATCATCAATATTTAAAATAAATAATTGAGTTCTAAAAATACAATTATTTAAAAAGGAACAGAGACCTGTAAACAATTTTTGTCTTCTGTCTCTAATCAGTTAACAAAATAAAGTCTCCAATTTTGTTATGGTATTAGTAACAAAATGAATTTATACGATTTATTTTCAGGTATTACTCTTTCTGAGTACTTCAGGGACATGGGTTACAACGTTTCCATGATGGCAGATTCAACGTCACGATGGGCAGAAGCTCTTCGTGAAATTTCTGGACGTTTAGCTGAAATGCCTGCCGATTCCGGCTACCCGGCTTACTTAGGTGCTAGGCTTGCCAGTTTCTATGAGCGAGCCGGAAGGTACTTTAATTAGTATAATTCCTAATTCAATAGTTATAATTTATTGCCTTCCCTTAAGTCATCAATATATTGATTTATTTGGTTTTATCTTCTTTCAGAGTAAAATGCTTGGGTAACCCTGATCGTGAGGGTTCAGTAAGTATTGTAGGAGCCGTATCACCACCTGGTGGTGATTTCTCTGACCCTGTGACCAGTGCCACTCTGGGTATTGTCCAAGTGTTCTGGGGATTGGATAAAAAACTCGCCCAAAGGAAACACTTTCCCTCCATCAATTGGTTAATCTCCTACAGTAAATATCTCCGTGCTCTTGACGACTTTTACGACAAGAATTTCCAGGAATTCGTCCCCCTCAGGACAAAAGTCAAGGAGATTCTCCAGGAGGAAGAAGATTTGTCCGAAATTGTACAATTGGTTGGTAAAGCTTCTCTCGCTGAAGGTGACAAAATTACTCTTGAAGTTGCTAAGCTGCTTAAGGACGATTTCTTGCAGCAGAACAGGTATATATTTTTTTAATCTGTGTTTATAGAACTTTTTTCTTTCAAGTTATAAAATACTTAATTCATAAAATCAATTTTAGTTATTCGCCTTACGATCGTTTCTGTCCCTTCTACAAAACTGTGGGCATGTTGCGCAACATGATCGCATTTTACGACATGGCGAGGCATGCCGTTGAATCCACAGCTCAGTCGGACAATAAAATTACATGGAATGTTATCAGAGACAGTATGGGAAATATACTATATCAATTATCTTCCATGAAGTTCAAGGTAATCTTTCAAGTCATCTTTATAGGAAATTTAAACCATATTTTGTATCATCTGGCTCTTGGAAAAAATATAATTTATAATGAAATGTTTAACAGGACCCAGTGAAAGATGGTGAATCCAAGATCAGGGCAGATTTCGATCAACTTCACGAAGACATCCAACAAGCGTTCAGGAATCTAGAGGATTAATTCTTCACTCTGCAAGTGAAATATTTGTTATTAATCTATTGTCTCGGTTCCCACTTGACTAGGAACGTTCTAATTTCATTCGTTTGGGGATGTTCCAAGTATGCAATATGCTGTGCATAGAAAGCCAAGAAGATAAAAAAGAAGTCACTCTAAAATCTCTTTCGTATCTCTCCCCATTAAAAACATTTAATTCGAAGCAATTTCGAATGGGATTTTAAAGTGATTCAATTCGTATTGAAGTGCAGACTCTGCTGCATGATTTTTAGTACATTCCCAATGCAATATATTTTATTGGCAACTAAGTATTGATTCCCAGATTTTTTTGAGATCTTTTAAAAGTTGAAAGAAACGAGACCTAATGGATAATTTTAATAGTCGCTGTCCCTGTACTAAACTCGCTGGATGAGAGAGAATGCAATTTTGGGACCTTTATTATTTCCTATTTAGTTTACAGATGTGCGTTCAGTAATAGAACATGTGTATGTCGCGTTTTGACTAGTATTCTACATCGAATTAATGAACTATTGTACATATAGAAACCATTAGTATCTGCTTACTCTTTATTTTATTTTTTTTTCGTATAAAGTGATTCGCATCCTCTTTTTCGATTATTTACAAAGTCCCACTTTTCACAGAGTATTAAATACGATATTGACAAATAGTGAGACAATAAAATGGAACACCCCTAAACGCGATATCATCTGTTTGAAAATGTGTTTCCGAAAATCGTAAACTATTCTTACTATTCAAATTCAATCGCGGAATTCTTTTTTTTTTTTTTTGTAATTTCTGAAATTTTCTTCCTTCAAAAGTAAAGAAATATGGTATTGGATTAGATTAAGAAAATTTTGAAAGAATTCCGCAAGTGTACAATACAAACGTGCATCGTGGAAAAAGCTCTCAAGTCGTTTCGGTTCCATGAATAATAATGTCCAATGTAATTAATTTTTAATAAACACATGGCCTTGGTGTTGCGAAACGTTATTATTCATCGAGACGATAAGACAAGCTTTCAAGAGAGTCATTACAAATTGTGGAATATTAGCTATTGTACTATATTATATTCTATAAACTTAACAGAAACTAAATGTAGGCGTTAAAAAATTATACAATGTTGATATTGATATTGATATAATTCAGCACAGTGCTGTTAGGCTCACAATTCGCGTGTTAATTTCCGATCGAAATCTACTGGTAAATTTTAAATCGAGTAATTATAAGATTATTATTGCTTTTTGTACTTTGAAGTCAATACCGTCATTTTAAACTGAGGAGAGTTGAAAGTTTGACAGCACTGGCATAGATATTTTAAGTAGGCTAATCTTAAGGTGCTGGGTTTCACAGTAAACAAAATAAACTTCACAAGTCCACTGTTCCAGCAGCTTCAGTATCATTTCCATTGTATGATATGTAAAAAAAAATCAATAAAAACAGTGCAGAAAATCATAATTCAAATTTAAAAATTTAATTAATTTTCCTGAAGAATTGTCACGTTTTGCAAATAGTTTTAAAAATCTGGATGGGAAATAGATACAAAAAAATGGTAATTTTTAAAGTTCATTTTAATAATAATATAACAATAACCCCACAATATATACATTAACAATATAGTACATAATTCAATCCTTTTTTCTTCACTTTAGTCACCTTTTATCTTTGATGTTGTGTTTATGCATGGAAAATATCTTATTTATATACATGCATTTATGTATAGTTACGTGCATTTTGAAGATTCACCAACGTGAACTTTATAATTATTTAAAATAATAACCCTACTCGTAAATGAAAGAATTGACAGAAAGCTTTAGAAAACCTAAAAAAATAATTTGTTATTAACTAAAAACGCCAAAATGATTACGGACATAATTTTCTCTTCTATTTACAATAAGTGTCAACATAGAGAAAATATTCAACTCTGAATTTTCTTAAAAACCAAATCTAAAACTATTTTATCGAAATATACAAATGTATACATATCAGCATTACATATATATATATATATGTATATATATATTATTTACATGTACATTTCTTTATACACATTTCCGGTTTTCCGAAATTGAAAGTCATCCCAACATTAAAAATAATAAAATCGACCGCAATGGGAATTTTAGATCTGCAATTATTTCCATGGCACAAGTTTTGTTCAAGATTATCTTTTACAATTTCCTGAAACTAGAATAAAATATATTTATGACTTCTTTTCCGGTCCCTTTTGTATATTTCGTTCAACTACGTTATGACATTATCAATTCTAGTAATTTTTTCTAAAAATATTATACTGTTGAAAGTCAAAACAATAAAATATATATATCCAACATTTTACAAATCGATAGACAATATCATTTTTTAGACTTTTGCGTGATTTCCGTTTGATGACAATAAAGCCTCTTATGATAAATGATATCAAAATTGGATTTGGACTGCTCATAGAGTAACGCAAATCGGCATTCGATATTCACAGCCTTATTTCATTTGTTTGCCTTCGATTCGACATAGGCGTACCCGATTGGGATTTGTCGCCCCACAAAATCGCTTCGAATAACGCTCATGATTGCAGTTCTCTGAAAGTCGATTTACCCCTAGCTTTCGAAAAAAAAAAGAATCTAGTTTGCTATCAGAATAGATGTGAAAGGCTGAAGCTATTTAATATTTACAAAAAAAAATCAAAGAAAACATTCTGTGCTCAAGGACTTAGATGCGAGATGTCCGAATTTGGAGTCGACGATAATTGCGTTCTCAGTTGGAGATTTTCTCGTTTTAATTCCATAACAACTTGTTTTAAATCGCCGACTTCTTGTCTCAATCTCTCATTGTCTCTTAAACATTGACCCAAACTTTGATTTGCGGATCGCAACTCGCTAATATACTCACAAGCTTTTGCTAAAATTCCTCCTTTGCTCTGAAAAAAGAAATCAAAATGTAAATATTTGAAACTAAAAACGAAAATGTTTTCTTTAAGAAAAGTTTACCTGAGTTTCATAATTAGCTTTTCCTTCTCCACTGCTATTTCCATTACTATTGGAATTGGGACTACACTCAGGAATAATTTTGCTTAATTTTGCGATCCAATTGTTGATCTTATCTCGCCTTCGACGTTCAACTTCATTATGAGTTGCTCTTCGTCTGTCGTCCCTCTGGAAAAAATAGTTAGATTCAATTACAGAAGTTAAATGAATGTACTACTCGCTAAAATGTAAGTTTTGTACAACCTTCTTTAGTCCCGTAGAGGAAGTTCTTGGCGTTTCTAGTTGAAGAGTCGATGATCTCGGGGCGAGGGATCTAGACGTTTGAGCTGTAGTAAAAACGTCATTCGCATTTCCTATTACGTAAAACTGGCCATTAAGAGGCGATGTTAAAACCTGAACGGTATTTCCTCCAGGTTGATTTACCGGGATATCCATTTCGTTTCCAGTCGGTGCTCCGTTTACCTGAACAACACGGTAGGTAAGAGCTTCTTGATACCGCATTCCATCTTCTCCAACGGCATCTCCTGTTTTTCATAAATTGAGTAAATATTATAACTCGCATTACAAAATAAGAACGTTCGTTTAAAACTTTGCAATAAAATACGACATAAATACTGGAATATAAACTACATATAATAAAACTACTCAAGGTGAACTAATATACATATAATTCAAACATTATGGTCTTCAGAGGAAAACTAAAATTTATAATGAAGAATAAACATAGTTTTCTTTACCAATAATTCTGAATAATAAAAACAGAATAAAAAATGCACTTTTGAAAATTGCCGCTAAAATTCAACATTGATGAAACTTTAACCACATGAAAAATCAAAAAATATGACATAATCCTTATAATTTCCAAAAAGATAAAGTAAGAGGCTTGCACATTACAAACAGAATTAGTAACTAATTGCATAGAAAAGAGAATTAAAACGCAAACATTATACAGAATCAAAACAACTGCACGATGAAAAAATTCCTAAGGAGTCAACATTGCGGTCAACACGCTTACGTCAACAACTGAACTAACCTCAAATTACTGATTTTTATGACAGCATAAATTTCTCTGTCAAAAAGCACTTTTTAATTGGGGTAAATTTAATTAAAATATTATTCTTACCATCACAATCGACAATTTCAGCCTCTTCAATGACAATCCCCGTTCCATCTTCATCCTTGTGAGTAACAGTGCTGTGAGTAAAATCAAATCATTATTTAAGTGTCAAAAAAAAAAAAACAATAAATACGGTATCTGTTTTATAGTGTATTGATAGAAAATTCACTATTGGTACTGAGCAACATTAAATTAATTTTTTACACGTAAGTAAAATGCGCACTGTGAAACTGCTTGTGACCTTGACAGCAACCACAGGTTATTTGAGTGATAAAAGTTTTTCTAACCGATTTCACGATATTTACTGTGAACTCTACCTGACATCTTGTTGATTAAGATGCTGTTCCAACAAATCCATTATCTCCAACTACAAAACGTTTGAATTTTGTCAAAATTCACGTGAGCAGGTCACGGGACACAGTAACGAGGTCATGTGGTGTTAAAGATGGCGACGATTGACTGCGCTGTACAAAAAAATTAGAGGGCGCTGTGCGCATGCAACGTTTCAAACTGATCTGCTCGATCTGCTAGCAACAACAATTCTTTAAAAAATGTTTAGTATGTATGTATTTAAAAAAAAATTCGTCGTCTAATATGAAAATTAATGTATAAATTATACTTAGATTTTCAAAATATTTTTTGACAATTTTAAAAGAAAGAATAACCTTCTTTCAACATAATTTTTTTCACTGCTTTCTACAAATACATCAGTATTACTAGGATTTTGCATTGAATCAATTGAATGTGTGCAAAAATCTAGTGACAAATGTCAAAGGCATACAGGACATACATGACGAACGCAATTTTTCTGAAAAAAATACAAATATTTTTAATGTGTACTCAAAAAAGATAGGAAAAATTATTTTAATATTCATGAATTCGCTGAGAAAATTTACCTAATAATGTAAGAAATAAAATTCTATTGAGCCAAAAGAGAGTAAATAAACAATTTAACAATTAAAAATTAATTTTTCTAAATATCAGCCAGTGACAGCAGTGGTTAAAATAGCCTGAAATAATAAAAATAACCGAGAAACTTATGAAATTTCCACTCGGGTCGGGACGGTCGGGTCTGGTACACATACACATATACATACTCCGATTTGCTCCGATTTCAACGGACCCGTGTGTAGAGTGACCGTGAAACAAGTTAATTTCCTAATTTTACAAAACACTCCTGGACTTAGCAGGCTTCTAAATTTTCAAAGTGTTTCGTCCAACTTTAAGCTATTTTGAGGTCAAGTCAGAGCCCTACAAAATGACTAGGTAATTAATACTTAATGAATGTATAAAATTTTGAGGTTATACATAAAAATCCACGATGTTTAAAAATTGTATTTCTGTTATATTGTAACTAGCATAATGTGTTGTAAAAATGTCGAACTCTTTCAAAAAGACCTAATTTTTTTATCAAGTTATTCAAACTAGATTATGTTTCTTTAATACTATATAATTCTGAAGTTAGATTCTCCTTCTGACAATACGCGACTTCATCATATAGTTATTTTTCTTTCTGAAGTGTTTTGGTGCTTTGTAATACAAATTTTCAAGTTTCAAGAAGCGAAAAGATACTTAGATATACTTCCATTCTCTTATTTTTAATAAAATTGCAATGTCTTTGCAACAAAGTATTGGTTAAAATGATTAAAATATAGCACAAGAATAGTATATAATTTTATCTGTGACTGAAGTACCATTACATTGCAAAAATGAAGTGTTCTATAATTAATAGAATGTAAATCTAATTATATGCTTTTTTTATAAGGGCAAAGATAGAACTCGGAGATGTAACACCTCACAACATAAAGCAACTCAAGCTGCTGAATCAAGTTGTGTTTCCTGTCTCATACAATGAAAAATTTTATAAAGACGTTTTGGAAGCAGGAGAGTTGGCAAAATTAGCTTATTACAATGATATAGTGGTGTGTACAATAATCATTTTTTAACGCTTTTCCTATTTTCTCTGTTTACTTCTTCCATTTCATAATGGATTTTAAATATTTGTGTATCAAATTTGAATTTATGTGAAAAAATTACTAACATGAGAAATTAAAATAGGTTGGAGCAGTTTGCTGTCGAGTAGATACATCAGAAAACTCTCGACGGTTATATATAATGACTCTGGGTTGTTTATATCCTTATCGAAGATTAGGAATCGGAACAGTTATGGTGCAGCATGTTTTAAATTACGTCAACAAAGACGGGAACTTCGATTCTATTTTTCTGTAAGTCGAACAATAACATTCCATTTTCATCGAGTTTTGGTTTACTCTTTCAATATACTTTATTCTTACTCATTAATTTCATATTTTTAGGCACGTTCAAATAAATAATGAAGGCGCAATCGACTTCTACAAAAAGTTCGGCTTTGAAATAGTGGAAACTAAAGAACATTATTACAAACGAATAGAGCCAGCGGATGCTCATGTTTTACAAAAAACTTTACGGCCCCAAAACTCCACAAATCATCAAGCGATTACTCAGTAAGCAGTTTTAGTCATCGTCCTACTTTTTTCCATTTTCCATTACTGTCTCTTGTCATCAATTGTACAAATTATTAATAAACCTGCGTTTCTCCCAGTTTTATTTCGTAATTATCTTTTCATTCTTTTATTTGCAATAATTATCACATATATTCCAATTTCAGAACTGTGTTTTTAAAGATTAACGAATTTATTCCACTTTTTCTGACAGAAGAATATTTATTACCTTCAAATATATACATACATGATTAATTATATATATATACTAACAAAATCTTCAAAGTAGTCTTTTTATGATAAATAAATTAGATTTAGCCCGCACACGAAATTCCCAACAATGTTTATTAAGTATACTAGTTGATTAAATTTTAGGTACGATACAATACAGCAACTTAAATATCAATATAATGGTGATGTAAAGAGTAAAAATGCATCACAGACAAAATGCAATATCTAATAAACTAAATAAATTAAAATGATTAACTCCATTCGACAAACCTTATAAAACCGGGAACGTATTCTAAAATTGTAATATACATTTTCAGTCCATGAATTCACAGATCAGTTGATTAAAAATAAACTCTCTCCCAGCTAGTATTAAATAATTTTAAAAACGTCAATTCAGAATAAATCTCAAAGCAATAAGCCCCATTTTTATTCCACGTCAAATTAATTAAAAAATTTATTAAGCCTCATAAGAAAACTATCCCTCTCGTTACTCCATTTTTCTTGATTTCTAAGATCGTTGAAAAATAGTAATTAAATGCATACAATGCATACACAAAGATCCCACAGCGCTAAGTATAAAAAGTAATATGTATATATATACAAACATTTAAGGTTGATGAATAAAAGCAATAGGTACATTTGGTGTAAAAATCATCGAAGAAAAAACCTCGTAGATTTTAAAATATGTACATTTCACGCATACAAACTGTGATGTAATTCTGTTACCATTTAACGAACACGTATAGATTCACACGTAAATATATCACTATCGATTTCTTGCTCCCGCATGAGCAGTCAAGATAAATTTGTTATAAATATACGGACTTTTCTTTTTAAGCTATAACTTTTTAAAATTGGGTTCTAAGGAATTGCATAGGTATGAATTTAAATGGATGGATTTATCGACGGCATCCTGCATTTTTTAATATTTACTTTCGTTTGAAAATTATTGATTTATTTAAGAGTTTTGAAGAGACATTTCTATCAGCTCGCGTATTCTTTTCATGCAGAGTTCTGAACCTTCGCCAGCTTCTTTGCTCACCTGAAAAACAAATAAAAAATTGGAGATATTTAATTTTTAATAAATAATCAATTAAGAATTCCACTTTAAAAGTTACCAAGCAGAAATTTAAGAATCCGTGAGGCAGGCCGGGAAGTATATCAAGTGTAATTGAATTTCCGAGATTTTTAAGCTTTTTTGCAAACATTACACAATCATCGAGACAAGGATCCAGTTCTACTGTCTGTAAAGAAATAAATTCGAAGAAAAATTAAGCTTCTTTAAAGATGGCTTAAAAAAATTAATTCAATATTTACCAGAATTTTCACCGGTGGAAATTGACTGAGGACAGTATCATCTGCAAGATAAGGACTCAAAAGTGGATTGCGAGGAACACTAAACACAAATTCTTCGAGTGGATTAATTTCTTCTTCTTCATTAAATGTTTCACCATTGGTTTTTTGACTATTCCATCCAAATAGAGACCAGGATTTTGAATTAGATGCTTCGCTGCATTTGTCTTTGTTACCATTTAAAGCTGGAAAAGAGGATCGAAGACTCGAATTTTTGTAGAGGTTCAAAAATCTCTTGATGTATTCTTGGGACCTTGCTTTCTCTTCTGTAACTTCGCTACCTGAAATATTTTGTCATTTTGAAATTTAAAATATGAGAAAATTTATAAATTAAAGACGAATTTTTGAGTATGTTTATTTGAATTTTAATGTCATCTAACAAAAAGCTTTTTGAGTTCTTTTTAACTTGAACCCCTTGATATTGCACAAACCTTGAGCCCCATCAACATCAGCCAAACTGACGGAGTTTAAAGTAGAATCAGAAGGTAAAGATGCAAGTTTTGGTTCATCTTCATCTCCATTAGGACTCAGAGCAAGAGCGATAAGATCACTTTCGCTCACTTCTGCGAAAGATTCCGTTTCAGAATTTGAACTTTCCTTGTCTTCCAAATCATCTGTGGATTTTTTTGGATCTCCAGCTGCATAGGCCTTTAAGCATCTCATCATAAAACCAAATGGTAGTAAAGGATCTGTGAGACAAAGTAAATGAGCTGGAGATGCAACAAATTCAACCCAAACTGGTACATAAGCCATGAATATTCCATCTGGTCTTCGAATGTTTAATTCAAAACATCTTAAAGTTGTTCCTAAACTTAAGTTGGCACCAGCTGAATCTCCTAAAAATTTAAATGTAAATCGTTTAATTTTTAATTATTACAATTACAATTATTATCAAGGGATTTAGTAACAGTTAATGTTTACCTATGAAGATAACTTTGCGAGCTGTACTTCCTAGAAGAGAACTCGCATGATTTAATGCCCAAGCATAAACATAAAGAACTTCTTCCAGTGCTCTAGGAAACGGAGCCTCAGGTGCCAAACTATAGTCGATACTCAAAATTGGAACGTCGAGACCTACAGCCCAACCACGTAGATAAATTTCATGGGATTTTGAACTTTGAGCTACGAAACCACCTCCATGAAAATGTATTATGAGAATGTCGGATTGATTTTCTAATCGACCCCCTACACTGCCTGACCCAACCTGAAAATAAAAATTAAATGAGAAAATTAGCAAACTTTGTTATTCATAATTGTTTTATGTATATTAAAATAAATTTACTGAAAACAAAATTGTAAGAAGGTCCTTTAATTTTTACAAAAAAAACTGGAACTTACCATTCCTATTCTTCGTTTTGCGCTCATCAACCTGACATGAATCGGTTTTTTTCCTATGTGACTTGTAGGAGTAGGAACAATAACTGAACTATTGTCTAGCGTTGTAAGCTTAATTTCTTCAGGTGGTATAGTTATCATTTGATTAATCGCTAATGTTGGCATTACCATGTATGGGTAAATCTGTGCTATGTCTGCCGAATAACAAAAATTATTAAATAAATAGTACCCAATAGACTTATGAAATTATATTCAACAAATTTTTACTTAACAGTTAATAAAAATATCTTACTAGATTCATTGAGCAACCAGAAAGCTTTACAAAAAGAGATGTCAGCACGTTGAGATACATTGACTATACGTCGAGCTTTTGCTTCAGGATCTGATACATATTTTATAGAATTGGCACATCTTCCTAGGACTGTACCGTTAGAGAAAAAAGCCTCGCTAAATGCCGCCATACATATCGATATTGTTCTTAATATAACACGCATACTATCACAAAACTAAAAAAAAAAACATTAATTATTATTAGTCTAGCAATAAATTTTGATATTATTTTCGAACTGCTTCTGTTATCTAAAAGCAAAGTCTAAAAGTACCTGAAAGCCTATACACCTGCCATAAAAGCAATACTGATTAACAGCCTCTGCTTGATTCAAAAGTTCCTGAGGTGTATGATCGTCCGAAGAGAATAAACTTGGTTCTTTTCCATTTCCTTGACTCCAGGAGTAAAGTGTTTGCAAATGTTGCAAGCAAGTAAATAAAGAGGCCAAAAGTTGTGAGCACGTCTCGATTTCTCTAGAAAAAAAAAAATCAAACCAAAATTTGTTAGAAAAAAGTAAATCAAATAATTGTATTTTCTTAATTTTTTATATAATATATATAAATTTGAATATAAGAAAGCAAAAAACATTAGAAAGTAAAGGCTACTGAAAATTCTGATGATTAAAGGGTACATAAAATATGTCTTTGCATTATTCTAATCGTCTGAATGGAATTGCATCTAGTATCGCTAATTGGACTGAATATTAATAATTAATTACAGAAAGATAAATTTAATTATTCAATGCCTAGAAATTGAACAAGTGATGATAAAGTGCAGATTGCAGAAAGAAATGTGTCGGGTCAAAGTTGCATTTTCTCAATCCTTGTATGTCGACTTTAGACTTCAATGTCATTAATTTCTTCGTAAAATTTTACTTTTACGATTTTAACGTTGAAATTGATCAACTTCTAAAGCTCAATTTAATCTTATACAAGTACAAACAGGTACAAAGCTTCTAAATTAAAATACTTAAGTTTTTGAACAATTCATTCAAATTAATCAGTTCTAGGTTTGAATAAAAAATTCTTGTTTTCAGTGTTAAAATGTCTCTAAAATAAGAGTATACTCACTTCATGTAAAAATTCTTCGAAAAAAGTATCGAATCCCTCTGAGAGTGCATTCGTCGACAGACGTTTCCAGTGTGAAGAATACATTTATCAACGAGGACCAAAAAACTTCTGTATCCGTTTCCAGGTGTGTCTGCATCAAAATCAAAAAGTGGTGCAATTTTGGCAATCTCTCTGTAAATTGGAAATAAATGCCCCAGGTAGTCTAAGCAGGCAACTAAAGCACTCTTAATCCGCACACTATAGTCATCCTGCTCCGATGCAAAAAATGACACATTAGCCTGGCACAATTCCCTCAATGCTCCCCATTGTGGAGGTTCAAAGTCCTCGAAGGGTCTTTCAAAATCATCGTCGGACGACATTTCAACGATCTTCAATCTCTTGAGAGACTTCCAACTTGTTAAATTCGAATAAACACTGCACTCAATCACTATTTATTGTCGAATAAAGTACTAAATACCCGGATTTGGATTTATCAAATTCCAAGGTTCCAAGAATGCACTATAGACTTAAATTTCGTTCAAGAGTTAATTAAGAAAGGGTAACTTGATAAACTTCATAAAAAAAAAGCAAAAAAAGACGTACAGTATTTTAGACGTTTGATAATGACAGATTGTCAGTACAACTGATATAAATAATTTTTGTCATGTCACTGAATACGTATAGGAGCACTTGAAAGATTTACAAATGAGGTGAATTAATTACAATGACGTTTGAAAAGATTTTCCTGCACTTGGAGTCTTGACAATCTTGATAACGACAACATCGAACTTGTCAATTTTTTGTTTTTCCTAACCTATAACTGTCAAAAGCACTGGTTTATTATATGTATATATGTAACTACGTGTCACTTGGTACACATTTTTTACGGTGGCAGTATTATTAAAGAGAGATTTTTGGAATGTTCATAAAATTTTGTATCGACATTTCGTTCAAATGATAACAGCTGTTATACGATTCAGACGAATCGACCCACATGTACCACCCACGCGCAATAACCGAGGAGTGTTTTGGCGGCCATTGATATCAACTTTGACATTTTCGGATTGTTGTTATTATTTCTGAAAGACGTCACTTGAAAAAAGAGGGCCAGTCGTGATTTTCTTTCTATTGATTACTTTCTTTGATGAAAGACTAATTGGCCAAGTATTATTCTGTGTTTTATATAGCTAGCCAAATTCTTTTCAATGCATAAACATCATATATCAACTATCAACATATATACATATATATTTACTGGTTTGAGTGAAGGAAAATTCACTAGGAAAAGTCCCTAGTGGCTCAGTGGTAACGTCCCGGTCTTATAATAAGAGGATTATGAGTTCAAATCTCGCGTCCGCCAGTTAAATTTTTTTAACCGCTTTTTATTTATTGTTTATGAAAATTGTATAAATATTAAACTAAATAACAATTTTATTTTTCCTTACAAGTTAACAATATGTAATTTAATTTCGCAATTATTTTTTAATAGTGTCCTTTTATTCTGAAATTAATATATACAATGCACAAAAATCAATTGCATGTTTCACATTATCAAAAGACCTTGAATAAAAATTTATATTGTAGTATAAGTATTTTTTGAAAGTTGAAAAATATATGTCTTTTATATAGCATATCATTTCTGATTATATATAATAGAGAACAACGATAACGATAATAAAAATTAGAACTCTTTAGTTGCATTTAGATTTTTAATGATAAGATACCTATATCTAAGTTATTTGCACTAATTATTACTGATAAGATTGGATATGCAACTGATTGTTTGTCGCTGAAAGGAAACTTACGATAAAGAAATTGATTTTCAATCCTTATGAAAAATGAGTTTAGCTGACTTTTTATTTAGAGAGATAGAATTTATTGAGAGAGTAGAAGTATTCCAATATAAAAATAATAATGCAATATACATAATAATGCATAATACATTTTATTATAATACATAAAAGAAACAAATATAATATTTTTTTGTATAAGAAGGAAACTAACACCTATATACAATATATATTAATATTATATGTATCTGATTCCTTATTAATAAATTAACCAATTAATCAAGCAATGAAACAATTACTTAATTAATCTATTACATATTCATATATAATTTTTATCTATCATATCTTTGAGTGTATTTCTCACCATGCTCCCATACAATTCATTTGTTTTCAGAGTTGAAAACAAAGTTTTTATGTACTCAAGATTATAAAGAGGTTGTGGATCTTCGCCTTCTTGTCTCGTTATAAGATGAAGATCAATGAGGCACATACAGGCACCAAAACCCCCAAATTTTTGAAGATGTTCCAAAAGTATTTCGAATGGAAAAAGTTTTTCGACATCAGATCCCAATTTTTTTAAACATTGAGCTAAAGAATCATGATATTGACGTAACAACTCGTCATAGTATTTTTTTCGCGTGTCATGTGTACAACAGGTAAACAACATATAAAGAATATCCAATACTGGAGAAGCATAACGATTGAGTTGATAGTCCAAAAAGCGAATATCTTCTGGCTCTGAATCCTATTAAAGTATTTTTTAAATGTTAATTAAATATATATTTAATATTACCTAATACATCATACGAAAGTTTTTATTTCTTAGGATATTTGACTTACTTTGTTGTACTTAAATAACATATTATTTGTCCATATATCACCATGATTGAGAGTCGAATAAGGTTCAGCATTTTTACCATCGCACGCATAATCGATCAATTGTTGTGCATTCTTTTTAAGTTGTTGAACTTTCTCGATATAATGTTTATCTTCATTTTCTACCGCCTGAAAAAAAAATCCAATTTTATTCTATAATCCGTGATCAAATGCTTATGTACTGATGAAAATAGAAAATTACCTTTAGACAAACGTCCATAAGTGCGTCGATTTGTTTTTGATAATAACCCGATTCAGGAAAAAGGGGTTCTTCTATTTTTCTGAAAATTTCAAATTCTGCAGGTTTCTGATCACGAACAGCAAAACTGTAAGCGTGAAATCTACCCAGATGACGAACAGCAAGCAGTGCATGCTTGTAATCCAACATTTTCGTTTCCTTCATAGTGAATCCTGTACAGCTTAAGTCTTCCAGGATCAAAAGCTAAGATTTTAAGGAAAAAATGTTTTTCATGGTGATATATACAATTGAATAAAAAATTGCAATAGCCAAAAATCTATAATTACCCCTGGTGATTTGTTTCCTCCATAATAATCCGGAACATCATTACTTTTCATATTATGCTCTTTCAGTAAATTAACAAAAATTGGAAACCGCTCTTCATAAAAAGCAATTTCATTAAGAAATATGCTGTCAGCTCTCAATACATTTCGCAATTCCATACTTGCAGGAACGCATTTAAAAATCAATTTCATCTCTTTGTTCTCACCATTTTTTTCACCTTTAATTTTGACTCGATAAAGAGATCCTAGAAAGTTGTCACCATCCTTAGTGGCATTTGAAAATTCAAATTTTGGATTTTCCAAATGTTTCTCTCTTGCAAAACGTTCTACTTGATATTGCAAAAACTCAGGTGGTTTTACTGAAGCAGACATCTTTATTATTTATTAAAAATTTAATCACTTTCGCGAAGTTATACTTTTAATGTTTACAGTTCGCCAGATTCTGAAGGAATGCAACTCTAAAGCTTTATCATCCGTTACTTTTACCACAACGACAAATCAGCGCCAGGAACGTTTTGCTAAACTAAAGTGCCCAGGTTTATTAAATATTCTCTCTTAGTTTAAAACATAAATATACATACATGTAACGAACTCTTCATTTTGAACAAAGTGATTCATATTTATTTTTATATTTCATTTTTAAATATTTCTTCTAAATTTACATATGCAGTTTGTCAATATGATTTTTCTTTCTTTATTTTAATAATAATCTGAGAGATAAAGTAATTATATTCATCCTTTTTATCAAAATACAATCATTATCAATGAAAGATATTCTTTATAAAATTTTCATTGTCCAATAGACAATGGTAAATTTACTTGAATCAATTATTCTTCTCAACTAGTTTATAGCATTGATTCACTTTTATGTATTTACTTGTGACATACTACCTACTTACATTACGACAAAACGACCACTTAAGGTAATCTGGGTCGATGATTATTATGTACCAGTGCCGAAGGAAGTTGAAAATTTTTTGGTCCATAAATGAAATCCAACTATTTTGAAAACCAAGTACTTTAAACCACTCTTAGACTTAAATATTTTAATTTCACATAGACTAAAATTTGTAAACTGCTTCATCATCAATTATTTCATCTTATTTATCTGATATACTTTAAAAATGTGTACGTCTTTTACTCTCAACATTTTATTTTTAAAAATGTTCTCTTATAACTTTTGATCAGCTGGCAGAAATCGATTTAATGTGTTTTATCTTATATTCATACATATTCCTAAATTTAGCACGTCCTAAACCTTGGTCTGACTGAAGTTCGATTGACTATGAAAAGTTGAAGTCTGCAAAACTCTACCTAATAATCATTCGAAACGGCGTCACATGAAATTTCTCAAAATACCATCAGTACGAATAAACTCTGCGCTCATTTCTCAAAAATAGATAAAAGAATTATTATTCAGAAACATGTGTACATATATCGTTATTTGACCTTTTCATTAACAAGACTTTTAAAATTTTAAGGAAATTACCGTTACTATTATTAAATCCGTAAATTTTTACAACCAACAAGTTTGAATTATAAATAAGGAGAGGAAACAGATAATTTAACTTTAACTTGAACAGGAAATACGTAATGTATTGACGAAAGAAGTTCTTAAATTTAGTAGTAGCTTAAGGACGAAAAATTTATGTGACGCGAAAATAAATAATTCGCTGAAATCTATTCTTTACCGTTTGTGTAAAATTCGATTCATACCAAACTTCGAATGAAGTAAAAACAAGAACGCAAGATAAATTGGAAATTTAGTTTCAACAAACTTTTCACAATTTATGGCAGTTCTGGAAACTTACGTAGAATCGATTTCCAGCTGGTTTATGTTCCAATTTAAACGAAAATAACGACTGATTCCAAAATCTAATTAGAATATTGCCCACATTCTAGATGGAGGGTTCAATGTGCTGTATATAAAAAGGCTCATATATTGTATATCACACATGTTGTAACAACGGTTCGGTTGTCACGAGCGACAGTTGTCGATTTTAACATCAGCAATTTTATGAGTAAGCACTTTACTTTGGATGGTAAAAAATTAAATGAACTACATTTATTTTAATCCTTTAATGCTTGCTTAGATATAATGCCTTTCAGGGTAGCCACTCAAATACCAAAAACACATTCCCGGTCCCAATTTCCGGGTTTGAAAAAGGTATATATATAATGCGAAATTGAAATATATCTCATATCTAAACTAAATTCCTGTAATTTCCCGATTTGTACGACAAATTCGAACAAGGTTTAGCAAATAAGAGCATATTTTTTGGGCAATAAATCAAAACCATAAATTCCTTGTATTATTGAAATAAATCACAAAAAAACCTATTCGGAATTATTGCGTAGGGTATAATGATTTGTGACAAGCTTAATCCGAAATGTCCGCTCACCATCTACTCCTGATTAAGTTTCCCACGTGTGGTCCATTTTCCCCCTTCAGTTTATGCATTTTCGTTTCCAGAAACGAGTGGCTCATGCACTTTAGATGCATAAAAAATCGTATAAGGAATTCGGCAAAAAGATGAAATCTGAAAAAATTATTATATATTCCAAATAGAAATTCAAGAATTACGTTAGCTTTCTAAAATTATATTAAATAATGTTTGATCTCTTTTCCAAAAATATCTTTCCACAATTAGCAGCACAAGTATATTTCTGAAAATAAATTAAATAATTCTTCTACTAGCAACTTAACTCACTTAAGAAGAAAGCATTCGACCATTAAACTAACGATGAAAAAAATTTGTGTGTTTTATCATTTTCTTTTAATTGTACTTAATGGGGATTGAGTGGATGTTTTTTCTGATTAGAAGATATGTGCGAGGAAGTGAATAAAACCGACTTTTTTTAGGTTCAATGAAATAAGAAGATGGACCCTCTGAGGATATTTTTTTTATTCCATCCGACGTATATAGACACGCGTCCCTGAATTGATGACAACCAGTAAGTAAAGGGCCTACGCCTAAACTTCCTGTTCACAGCCCCGTATTTACAACTACAGACAACCTGGACAGCTGTTTCCAGTTTCGATTGAAAATAATTAGGGGCAAATACAAATAAGTAGAAATTATAAAATTTACTTTTTTCAACATAGAAATAAAAAAGATGCTGATAAGCTTGATTTAAAAGGTTTGGAATAGATTTGATATATCGCGGTGATATTATAAATTGATAATTTAATTATAGTAGATGCATGATATATATTTTATAAGAAATATAAATCGGGCCCCTCGATGAAATTAATCTAATCTACCTATTTGCAGCTCATGAGTTTAAATAGAATATTGATTTTGTGTCTCCAACCCTCCCGAAAATTGTTTTGTTCCTCTCTCTTTCTTTTAATTTACATTTATCGAATATCCACCCCTATAAACGTTCTATATCACGTTCATCTTAGATTAATCGACCCTCTTCCAGAAACGAACTTCGAAATGAAAAACTATTAAAGTTAATAATATGACAGAAAAAATCAAGTGTAATATTTAGCCCGATTTCAAGGTAAATATTACCTGCAACAAAAATTACTCTCAGGTGGGTAAATAATACCCCGAACATAAGCTTACGTTATATATAACCGTATACGGTTACCATATGTCAACTAATTGTACCTTCGTTTGTTTCGATGCGAAAAAATTAAACTTCACCCACTTAAAGTCACCCGCAACAAATTTTCCCTTCTGGTTCTTTTTTTAAAATTTACTTTAAAAATATCTTCTCTAAAAGAAAGTGGTGATATAATGAAAGGTCCCGAAAAAAAGGGTCATTAAGTACTTTTTTGTTCGCAGCTTACTTCCTCTCAAAAATTCAAAACGATACTCATTTATAGGCATTGTAATCCCTGCGGAGATATAACCACATATGTCTACGAATTTTTACGACTTCTTGGTCGAATTAAAAAGATCCTTTCTTAAGAACTTTCATCTCGACCGCCTCGATACATAAAACTCAAGATTGCACCCCTGAGTATTCGGTTTCTATCTATAGGTACACATTTCAATGTAAGTGGCATAAAATTCTATATGTGTGCACGGTACATCCTTCGGAAGAAATTGTAGCTCGTGCTCCTGCATATGCACTATACAGGCGTATTGTCATCGAACCTTGTGAGTTGCCCATCCTTTGTCCTCATAGAATACAGTAGATTTTGTAAGATATAAAATGTAAGATGTGAGAGGAAAAGAGGACTCTGGTATGTGTTCAAAATGGGGCATTGACGTAGCACGCGTGGCCCTTTAGCTTCGCATCTGCGAGGTGATGAAGGGTCGGATCGGATTTATTCCAGTCTTCAACCCCAAAAGTCTTTAGTCTCGCCTCAAGACTTTTCCATGGACAAAATACTACGTTGGATTCGAGTTTAGACTCGAATTATTTAGCTTACGATGTGATTTCGACTTTGAAGCGATTGTTGTCGACTTTTAGGCAAGAATCGGAAATGCGAGTTGACAAGTTTTGATTGAACAGTTTTACTGACTGGGCTAGTAGTTGATGTGCTTCCTCACACTTTTCTTTGTTACCTTTTTCACATTATTATATATAATTTCTTCTCACTTTCTTGTATTCTCACCCAAAAGTAATATATAAAATAGATGTCAGGAAGAAAAAAATTGTGCATGCTGAAATATTTGCAGTTACACTGAGAAAAAAATACTCGGAAATCAATAAATCTCTTCCAAAAGCATATATTTTATTGATTCAAAAGTATATTTATTGATTTCCGAGTATTTTTTGCTCAGTATAATGAAGTCTCGCCAAATCTCTTTAAATTTCTCATACAGACGAAAGTTTATTGACACTTAATAGCTAAAAATATTTACTATTTGCTCTGAATAGTAATGAATAGTAAAAGTGCTATTCATTAGAAATAATTTCTTACGAAACAGATTGAAAAAGCATCATGCCAATTAAAGGTAAAAACACCTTTCAACCCCTAATAGGCAGAATTCCCATGATATTTCCTATTTCCTGCGATTTTCGCTTTCCGGGGGGGAAATCCAATATCCCTCTAGAAAAATTAGAATACAAAGAAATCGAGATTCTACCTGTGCATCCGGGGGTAATATGGTGGGGGTAGAAATTGCATAAGATGTGTGATGATGATAATAACGGTTGTAACACGAAAGCGTGCCTACCCCACCAAAATTGTTGGTAACTCCTCCTCTTTCCCCGTTTTTCTCCCCATGGTTACTTTTTGAACCCAGTGAACACATGCTCGAAGGGTGGCCTTCTCTTGAGCCTAAACTACCGGCACATAAGATCGATAGACCACGATCGTGCTCACGTCTGTCACATAGATCTCGCACTTTAGCTTGCTTTAGGTTCATTTCATAGTTCAGCCTTAGGCTTAGGCAGAGAGGTGTGCAAGCACCGTTCCACACAAATATAATAATAAGGGGCGGCACGAGCGAACGCGCGTATTTTGCTCACTGCCAGTGGTCGTCACACCGTCAAAGCGTCTCGACGCCGGGCGTCCCGCGATATCAATTTTGACAGTACTTCCAGCACCAGTCGCGCGCGAGTAACCGTTAGAATTATGCACAAAATTTGAAAAAAAAATTTTAGGATACTTGAAAAGAAAGTGTCATTTTTTTCATTTATTTACGAATGAAATAATATCTATCTATTTTAAATAAATGATTTTAAATTGAGTATATTTTAATTATAATCTCCAGTGAGTGAAATTAAAAAAAAACGAGAGAAGTGTATGATGCTAAAAATTGGGTATTAACTTGAGAAATAATTTTTTTTTGTGCCAATTTTTGTGTTTTTAATACTGGGAAAGTATGGTGTAATAAAAAATTACTTTTGGTGAAATTGTGGGAAAATGAAAGTTATAAAATGTTGAGTGCACTTGAAAGGTTTATACTCAGAAGAACTAGTAGGTGACAGTTTGGATCAAGTTCGATGCCATTGAAGTTTTAGTGAGTTTTCATTCATATATTTTTATTATAAATTATATTATATAATGTTATTTATTATAGTATAAGTTATTACGTATATAATATTTGAACCACAACTTTTGATACATTTGTGGTGGAAAGTCAGTGCCTAAAACCTTCATGAGAATTTATGCTATATAGTGGTTTAGAATGTTTGAAATTGAACTAATAAAGTAGATTAAATTTTATTTTAAAAACTGCCAAAAAATAAATTCTACATTGAAATGTTAATTTTGTCATTGAAAAATAAGTATCTTTAAGGTTTCATGTACCTAATATAGTATCAAGTCAGGAAACCTTTCTCAACTTGAAGCAACAGTTGTACTCGTGACAGGCCGCGCATACGTTCAAGGGCGGTACTTATAGAAAAAAAATCTAGAGTGACAAATTGAGACTTTAAAAAAGATTAGACAAAAGATGTTCGTCTCCAAATGAACGAGGGACGCATAATTATCTATTTTTATCTCCCTATACACTATTTTTATACCTCCAACTAAAAAGAACTTAGTTATTGTTAATATTTTTCCAATTCACACATTGATTTTTAATTATCATGCTTCCAAAAAATATATCTCAGCAATTTTATTAATGATTAATTTAAACTAGGCTACCATATGTAAACTAAAAATATCCACACAATTCTCAGTCCATTCAACAACTAATTATTTTTTTACCCAAAAATGACCTCCTTTGCATCGCGTCTATCAATATTCCACTTCTTCACTTTTAATTTTAAACACTGAGGAAAACACATCTAAATTCTTAGAGAATGATCTAAAAATAAAAGAGCGGTCTTTTTGTTGAAATAAAATGGATTTTTTCGCCTCTTCATCGACATTATGATTTTAAAATTCAACACCCCGAGGTGAATTGAGCGGAAGCAAAAAATCCAGGAAGATTTTGTGATTTCCTTTTCGCTTATTTGTCGATGAGAATATCTTCGCAGGAGGCAAATGCAAATTGCAAAGTGCCCAACGAAATTTCGCATCGAGTTTCGAGGGAGAATCCAGAACTTGTCGAGGGTTGAAAAGTGAGAGAACGGAGAGGGTTGTTTCGATTTTTAGTTAGGTATTCTATATCCCTCGTATCTTCCGAAGCGACTATGCTGTTCCGTAGTTTATACTATATCTGTTGAAACATTCGAAATATATGGAAGATATATGCTTCATGATAAAAATTATTTGAAAAGTTTATAATTTATGCAAATTTATGATTTATACAAATTAGTGGGATTAAACATTTCAGACTAAATATCGAATTCTGGAATTTTCTCAAACGTTAAAATGTGCCAAGTTTCACCGGAAATTTGATGAACAAAATCTATAATAATCTAATCCCCTTTTAATCGAGACCTTGAGGTTTCCTCTCGAAAAATGGAAACACGAGGGTGATTGACGATGTGGCCGTAAACATTTCTGTACTCTATTGAATCAACAATCTGCCTATCACTGTGTCGTCGCAATGCCAATATTCGACGTCATATCTTTTGCGTTATTTGTCCTTGTCTTCAAAGAAAAAAACACTGACCTTCGCAATTTTTCTATTCTTCGTTTTAAAAATAAAAACGAAAATCTATGAAATAGGTACAGAAGCGATTTTAAGAATCCATTAGGGAAGAGACTCTATTAAGATTCCATTATCAATAAGGGGAACTCATCGATTTTTCTCTATTTTCTCTGATGTGAGATGCTCTCTACAAGTTGATTTTAGAAAGGGTGAATACGAAAATGGGAGCTAAAAGAAAAGTCAAATATTTGTTACTTTAAGCTACGTGTTACTAAATCTAAATTATGTTCTCCTAGACCACTGTTCTATTTTGCTCTCAATTCATGGTATAATTTAGGAAATAAATACATAAATGATTTCATTTCTAAAAATAGGTCTAAAAATATAAATAAATAAATTCAATAAAGAATCCATTCTTTTTACAGAAAGGTAAAAGAGTGTACTTGAGAAAAAGCGTCTTGTACTTGAGAATTTGATTGCGAGTGGAAGCTATGTTTTTGGAAGATGAAAGAAAACCATTTTCTCATAAAGAGTGGATAATTGACCTCGTTTTAGGCTTATTAGAATCTCAAGTGTTCATATTAGTGTTACTAAGAACACAGATTTGATTAAAGTTTAAAGTATGCACTTGAACAGAGCGAAGAACGTGGAGTACATATGAAATGGTATCATCTACTTGAGATGAAGGAGAATAATCCTATAGTGCATACAAGACTAATTTTAATATTTTAAAGTTTTTTTTCCCTGTTTAACCTTTCTTATCTTCTAATTCTTAGAAGAAAAAAACTCCGTTTCTGTGATGAACAACCATGACACCAGGATTCACCCTAACGGTCCTGTTACTGATTTCGACGAGTTTCGCGATGAGGAACTCGTCTTCGAGGTCAGTACTCACCAGACAGATTTCGGGAATAAAATTGCCGAGCGGCTTTATGGAAATTGTACAGGAAGAGACCTGCTCGGATTCTCTTATTCGACTTTCATGCAGGTGTGTTCTCAGTTTTTTATACATGTTTATAGAGTTTTTATAGAAATATGAAAGTATGTCCTTTTTTTATTTTTCAGGTCCCTAAAAGCCATAATATTTATCCTGGAAGCCGAATATCATGTAGATCGAAGAAATTCATGCGCTTACGATTTAGAGACAATAGAAAGAGATCGTCAGAAAAGTTTACATCAATTAGAAGATCAAAATTCACTTTACAGTGTCAAATTTGCCAGGCATCTAAGAAGAAGATATATGGCAGAGGAAGAAGAAAAACCGAGCGTTGTTGACCTTAGGCTATCTTTGAACAGAAGGTAAATTTTAAAAAGTAATTATATTTAGAATTTTTAAATTTTATCAATAAATTTTAGTTCATAATGATCAGAAATATTCTAAGAAGAATATGTTGAGAAATGTTCACACACATCAAATTCTTTATTTATTAACGAAAGTAGAAGATTGTCCCGAATAATTATACTTTATTAGTTTAATTAAGAAATAAAAATTAAATGAGACTGTAATTCTTCTCTTGATGTTAATTTGACATAATATTATTCAAAATCTGTGATCAGATTTTTTATTCGATCAATTTCCGGTGACTTAATTAAATCCCTAAATCAGATTCATAATCAGTTTCAAGTATATGTATCTTTCTCGAATTTCAAGGTCCTGTCAAAATAGTTTTAGACATTTCCTCGAGTGTTTCGAAACAATATGAGACTTTGGTAATGCGAGAAAGCATCCACAGGAGAAAGATATTGAATTTCACCGGAGTCTTCGACCACAATCTAGAAAACCAGACTCTTATCTGATTACCCATTACTAATTCTTAAAATTAATATAGAAGGTACACATCTGTCATGAAATCGAAGCCATAAACAATTATTCAATTTCCAATATGTAAAAAGAATTTTTAAAACACCTTTTTTATTCGGAATACGTACAACTCGAGGTTCAATAAGGAGGATTTTCATAACTCTCTTATAGTTGCGTTCAGTCCTTCTTTTCTGAAAACTTGTTTTCCACAGAGCTTATGGTCTTCCTGCATTGTTCAATATATATATATATATATATATATATATACATTGCAACCATAGCCAAATAAAATACCATAGATTTGGATGAATGGGGTGCAGATGTGCGATAGAAAAAAGATCGAAAGTTGACTGCTGCATTCAAACCTGAGGGTTGCAACAACTGAATTTTCCATACACATAAGAGTCTAAAATGAAAAAAAGAGCCATTTGATCGATAATAATCAATAAAAGTAATCGTAATGTTAATCTAAAAGAATTGCGTCAAGTTTTTCTTTTAACATTATTAGAATTTTCTATACATTTTTAGCCATATTGCAGGATTAATATCATTTACATTATTTTTCCCCATATCTTATTATATGCATTAGGACATGAAAAATTTAGTAGAGTGCAGATAATCAAAAAAAAAGTTTACATGTGCATATAATCCTTGAAATAGGGGAGCAATTTCGTCTATGATCCTGCAGCAGCTTTAGAGGGGTGAAAGGAAACGAATCTAAATACCTAGCTAGACAAATATGGGTTCACGGTTATTATTACAGACCCCCATGCAATATACGTACACTGTGATTTTCTATACTGGAGTCCTGTTCCTACTTCCCGTGTTACTAATTCTTTACCACTAGGGGTGCATTCTACAATAGAGAATCAAAAAGCTACAAAGTCTCTTACACTTTTTAAATTATCAAAATAGTATCAATAAAATATATACATTAATATTTATGAACTTTAGAAAAAAAAAGCTTTCGGTACCTTAAAATTCCGCAAATTCCCTTAAATTTCATGAAAATTCTTTAAAATTAGCAGAAACCCTAAGAATAATGCTCTAAAGTGAAAAATTAAACATTTTAATTTGAAAAAAGTGAGTTTATTATCAAAATTCTCACATAATGTCATTTCATGATAGCAAATTAGCAATTGCACCATTGTACTATTGAACCTTCAATCTGACCATTGCCATTAGTTTTACAACGTCAGTGACCTATAGGGTTAATAGCCCTGTATAGTAGTATCACTTTACTACATGTACAATAACAATCAATATCTGTCACTAGAAAGCACTCATCATGTGAATTCCGGTTTGTCCATTTTAATATAAATCACTTCTGAAACAATTCAAACAATAGATCTTATTAATCAAAGGCAATAGAACGATGATATTGTAACGTTGAATGAATACATGAATAAATATATGTATTGAGTAGTCATTCAGAATTATGATTTTATTTTTATGGATCGTGAAAAAATGATTGTCGGTGGAGGCTGCAGACAGAATCGCCGAAGGGTTCAATCTACCCTTCCTATGGAGAAAAATCTCCCTTTGTCGAGCTATTCATGTTTATCGGTGCATTTATCGTGCTCTTTCCTCCAGGAAATCTTTACTCGCAAACTCGAATTTTCCGACAAAAGGAAATTAATTCAATAACAATCAACTTCCACAAAGATACTCAATAGAAACTCATTTTATTATTATGCCATTATTATAATAATAATAATTGTATTTTTTAGGTGTTCTGGTTTACAACACTGCAGATATAAAATGTCGACAGATCATCCTGGACCTTCCAAATGGAATCCTGCAAATATTCGTGTTAAATACGCTTGTATTCCTGGTAAGTTTAAATTAATAATTTAGATGAATATCTGGAAAAACTTTGTGTCCACATTTTGTTAAACTTATTATGGATATAGACTGATTGGGCTATTTTGGTATGAAAGTAAGGAAAAATGTTCCATTTTCACCCCTTACTTTAATGACTAATATTGCAGAATTCATAGAGCATCGTAGATATAAAAGGGAGCATACGGTATACCGCAAAAGCTCATCACAATAGGACCCACATTCGAAAGATACAGAAAATAGGGAACAGCTGTGAATTTAGTGCACTTCGATTCCAAAGTTAGGGTTGCAAAAGGAAATCCACCCTCACTACCAACAGAACCGTATTTAGCCTGCCATCAAAAGTTTCGTACGTAAATTAACAATGGAACCTAGAGTATCTATATATACGGAAATACAATTTGGCTCAGATGGAGGAAACGCGATATTTGCTTAAATAAAGCACATTTTTTTAGTACGAATAACAAAAGATTATGTTAGAAAAACAACTCCTTATCGTCAAATCTGATTACTAATTAGTTTTCACATCCAAAAGCTGCAGAATTTAATTAAATTTCCCAAAAGAGAGGAATAAACAAGTTTTATATTTTAAAAGATGAGAATTAATTGAAGTTAAATGCTAGAGTATAAATAAGATTATCTTATCAAATAAATTGGTATTTCATTGGTAGTTCATGATGATGTGATAACAAATTTAAACATAATGATAAGAAGTTTCAATTGGTTTCGAACAGATGTCACTAGCAGTATTGAACAAGATTTTTTACCAATTAACAAAAGAATATTTCATTAAAATTGAGGTGAAAAGTAGAGGTAAATAAATTAACTATTATTTTTTATCGGAATAATACAAATTTACTAAATTTATATTCATCCTTTAAACAATAAACAAAAATATTATTCAAATATCCTTTAAAGAATAAAACAAATATAAATAATTAAGAACTAAAAGGAATATTTTTAATTTGGGGGTCTATATTAAATTAATCATTGGATTATCTACGTATATAACGTCAAATAAAATTCATTATCGAAGCAATAAAGTCGATATTTTCCTTTATAATTTAGAAAACTATGAGAGAATAAAATGAAAATCATCTATATAATTAGAAACTGAAACACAGAGGGGCATGAAAATTTATTAATCCATAAAGTATCAGTTTCTCGTTCCCCTGAATGTATCTGATTAGGAAAATCATTAAGTGCAAGCTGCTGCAGAAAATGCTGATCCATTTTCAGCCAAATATGCCTCTTTAGAAGTTAATGCTGTGTCGACTAAACCTACTCTTGTGGCCAAGTACAAAAGCAGTGTGAAACCTTTACACTTTTCACGTTTTTTTTTTGTTCACTTTTTATTCCCTTAATTCTATTATGCTGAAAAGATTATTTCAAAGAATCTTATTCATAAGAAAAAGAAAAACATCATGCCCTCCCACGTTGTGAAATAACATTCAGCCCTCATTTCTATGTAAACTAGCGAACACAAAACACACATATGCTAATTAGATATAAAAAAAAGTTCTACCTCCAGTCAAAATTTAATTTTAGCATTTTATTTGATATTCTATTCATTGTTCTTTTGTGTAAGAATATTCAATGATATGCAAGCAACTTTCATTTAATAAATTAGAAGTATTCAGTGAGGTTTATCTGTTTTTTTTTTTTTGCATAACTGCAATGAAAATGTTTTTATATTCTGAAACTTGATAGAAGCATTTCTATAAATCCTTATCTCAATTTCCTTTTGCGAGCGAGGTCGCGGTTGTACAGCTTCTTCTTTCCATTCCTCCCTATATACCTTATGTCGTCGATATGCACAGGCTATCAAGATAAATCGAGGTAGACATAGAAATTCGTGCATGTGTAGAAATGTAAGTGTAGAAGAGTAAATGAACAATTTCCCCTTCGTTGCCCTACAATCGGTCCAGCTCCCACCATCAACCCCTCTCTCCCTCTTTCCCAGCAACCCAACTTCACACCCCCAAGGGAAACTGGGGCAAGGACACACTTCGTGTCTATTCATTTTTCAATTTTTCACACAAATATAATTATAAGTCCCACTGTTAAAACCCAACACATTTCCCTTATAACAACAGATGCTAATGGGTCCTGAAAAAGTCCCTTTTATTAATGTAAAAATCCTTTTTATTATTTATTAGTGAAATGTGTTTCTCTTTTACCCGAGTGGGTTTCAGAGAAAAAAATATGAATGGAAATAAAAGGAATCACTGAATTTGTGATAAAATAAATAATATGATTTTTTTACAGAAGTTGAAGTACTTAAATATTGCAATATGCACCTAAAGGTCGTGGGGGATGAAGAAGGCTACGTGAAAACTCCAGGATATCCTCTTTACTACCTGGGAGAAAATTCATGTGGGTGGATTTTCAAATCTCTTCCTGGTCAGAGGATAGCGCTGACTATTCACGACCTCCATATTCGCGGTAAGCACCTTTTTGCTACTCGAATTCTTTGATCACTTCAGAGCTAAATCTCTTATCATTTTTTACCTTCATATATTTTACCACGAAGCTTTTGACTTGAAAAGAAATAAGATATATTTCGAGAGGAATATAAGATTTGAATACATTTAAAAAATGATTATTTTAGTAAAGTACTGTGGATTTTAATTGATTTAATGTTATTTTCAGATCACGAATCAGATGGAAGTTGTGTGGACGTTGTAAGAATTAGAGATAGTGGAAGTACAATTTTCGAAAATTGTGGAACAGTTGCTGGAGTTACTGTAATTTCGAATACGAATTTAGTAACTGTTGATCTCATTGCATCTGAGAAATTTTATCCCGCGAGAGGATTTTTGTTGCAATATAAAGGTATGTTTATTTCTACTTTCATCATTAATTAATTCGAGTGTTATATTGCAAATATGTATGTATTGCCAAAAATATTAATAAACTTGAGTTTATCAATATTTTTCATTAACATTCCAAGAAATGAGAAAGTAAAGATTCAATAATTTAAATTTAGAATAATGTTCTTTCGCGAAGTTCGATGTGATAAAAAATATATCACGTGAAAGCAAAGGCGAAGTCACGTGAAAAGTTGAGTATGTCTTTCATGCATGAGGAAATCTTCAAGAGGTCGAGGTTTCGTGTAACTTTATCGTTTAGTTTTATTTTTAAATCTTATAAAACTGATGTTTCTTCTATTTCAAATTAAATGTATTGGAAGAATAAATACTAATTAATTTATAAATCAATTTAAAGATAGGCTTATTTTCAGTTTTGGGTTGTCCTGATATATTGGCACCAAATGGAAGTTACGTATCTAATGGAACTCTGAATACAAGAACTTTTCTTTGCCGGATGGGTACACACTTCCCGGATACGAAACAAAGAACGAAAACGATCTTTTGCAAAAATGGTCGTTGGAATGAGAGTGAACAATCTTTGCCAAGCTGCGTGGGTGAGTTCTAAATTTTAACTCTCATAAAATTAAATTAAAACCGCATTTTTACCACTCTAAATATAAACCTTTTTCGGAAGCGAGGGAAAAATCAGCGTGTGTGGAAAATAAAAAATAAATTATGAACCACTTTAAAATAAAAGACATCATTAGTAGAATCCCTGAAATTCGACAAGGAATTAAAAGTTTTCATATTTAAAAATAAGCCTGAGAGTAACATATGGGTTCTTGGGGAAGTAAATACAACCCTGAATGAATCCTGTTTGACGGGGAAGTTTATATCGAGAGTCGGAATTCGAGGGGAAAGAAAGTCCTGGTAGTGGGGAACCTGGGGAACGGCATCAGATCGCACGCGTGTTCGCAAAACACGTCTATAGCATATACATTTTAACACTCGACGCTAGCCGTCTCGACGCCACGTGTCTCGTACTTCGTCTTCTGAATGCTGATTTTTCCAGCAACTATCTCTACTTCCACTATCTATAAATCAATCAGGTCAGTAACATTACGAGAAAAGTTAATATGTACACTATCACAAGTTATACCACAGTCATTCACTCAACTTCCGGCAAAAAACTATCCTTTAACTTCATTCAATTATAGCTTACAACCATGCTTTTTTATATTCGAGAGTCGACTCGTTACAAAGGAATTTAATTATTTAAGTTAACTATTTCCAATCGCTTTCTTTATACGACATAATGTATCAAAAAACTTGAAAAAACATTTACGTTATTATAACATAAATTATGAATTGATATAGTGCTTTTTTCAGTAATTGGAAATCAATTCCCGCTGAATTTTTTTCACTTCATTTGCAATATTACATAAGTTAAAGGATAAAAATAGAAGATGAGATTTTTATGAATGGAGAGTCGGGTAATTTGTTTAATTAGAGTGAGCTTTTTTTAGAAGATAAATAATAATCTAAAATAACTGTGTAATGACTTAATTACTTTCTCAACATTTGGAAGAAGTTGCGATAGAGAGAATGACTTCAAATTAATTTCTTCTATCATTTATTAACCCTTTCTGAAATGAATTCAAATATATAGAACTGTTTGAGTCTTTGAGCAATCTATTTTTAAACTTCCGTGAGAAACTTGACACTTATTCCATATAGCTATTCTTAAAGCATATCTATAATTCTCTCTCTTGTATGTTAATCTTAATATATTTTTTAGAGCCCAAGATATTTTTCAGAAAAGGAAACTAACGTTTCGAACAAATGGTAGTGAAGATAATTATATATAATGTAAAATTTTCCTCTGCAGTTTCATTCACATAACTAACCGGTCGAAGTGGAAGTTTTACATGCATATATAGACAGAAGATAAGAATTATCTCCCTAGTATCATACCAGAATTTTGACGAATCTAGTGAAATTTTTCAATTATCTGAACACATTCAAACTTTCGGTTCACAGAATACATACTATATAATTCCTATCTACATTTTATGCTTTTAATGGCATATTTTATTCTTCTTTTATTCATTGTTAAAGAATTTAAGAACAAAAAAAAAATAACTGAAGAATCTTTGTTTCTACCGCAATTCATAAAAAGCAATGAGGCAAGGAATAGGTCAATAATTCACTCACTCTATCGAGAAATGCATGCATCGTAGTACAAGAGTGAATATAACGATTGTTTACGATCCGATCATCAATTAAATTCTTTTATCTGCCACCCACGAGTAGTTGCTTCACTCAAGTGTGTTTCGATCATCCATCCCACAATCTTATTGAAGCACTTAATCTACTCGCAATGCAGTTTCAACTTACTCCTCTGATCTCCAATTCCATTCTACAATTAGTATTTTCCTTCCTCTTCTTCTTCACCTATCTCCATTTTCTTTATTTTCCAAAATTGATTCTTAGTTTTTCTTACATTTTTCTTTCGAATGTTGATACAAGAACTTGTATGATTCTGCTTTGTCCTGTCAATTTTATCGTGACCCAGAATATTAATAAAAGCCTTCACACTACAGAGACTTCCATCTGCGGTCTATCTTTTTCTTAGGGATCTTCTTACCTTTTTCTCCCTCGTTTTCTTCACTCCCCACAAAAATGTGTAAAAAAAATAGCAACTATTATATCCGCGAGCTCTACGCGCAATTAATTGTTCGTTTTGCACTCCTTTTGCTAAAAAGATGCAAAGTAAACAATTTCAAAGGATTTTAAAATCTCATGAAATTCCTTTTCGAGATATATGGTAACATCACTTTTTAGTTAGGAAAAAAGGTTTTTACTTTCATATAGTTTCATTCTTGAAGTCTCGCATATATGTTACTTTCTTCTTTTTTCTTTCCTCTGTTGTATCATCTGGATCTGCGTAAACGTAAATCCAGTTTTCTTTCTTCTCTACCTTACAATTGCTGCTTATTTTCCATGGAATTTGAAGAATAACCAAGCCAAACAAAGCTTGGTATAAAAAGTTAAAAGGTTTCATAATGTAAAATGTGAAACACTTTTAAAGGGAAGCTGAGTTAAGTATTCGTGGTTGATATGTATTTACTAATGAAGAAAAATGTGTATAAGTATTACTAATATTATGGAAGAAGGGCGTAAGCAAAATTTATGATACTCTGCATAGTTTATAAGCAATTTGCGTTTACTGAAAGGAGTCGCCTCTTAATTAATGGGAGGATGTAAGTTAGGACATTCATTTTAGTTTAAAAGATAACTTCTCTACAGGAAAATTCAATAAAGCTAGCCAATCCTTCTTAAAACTCTGCCAGATAAATTTACGGAATTTCTGCAGAAGTGAATAATTTTTAATTAGAAATCTTCATAATTAAAAGTTTCTAATTACAAGTCTCAAATCTGATGATGGGCAAAAGTATGGAGAAAACATTTTTTTTTAGGAGTTTCGGGATTGCTTATTTATATCCTCTTCATTGTTTATACTGTTTTCTATAGAATGAAGAATATATAATTCATAAAAGAGTTAAAATATTTGATTAATAGCAGAATTTCATCAATGTTTGTTAGCCCATGTTGACAACGATACATTCGTTTTATCATCTCGATTCCATAACCGAAAATAAAAGAATTTCATTCAGTGATAAATCCTCTGTAATACGGAAACTCATTGCAATTGATTTCTTATATACAGCAGAAAAAATCCTACATCGCGTGATTCTGATTAGGAAATGAGAGTAATGAATTATATTACAAAAGTGATGTAATTCAGTCACTTACGATAAAATAAAAATAGAAAACATGCTTAAGTTATCTATTAATTTAATGAAAAGTGTGCGTAGAACACAAATTTATATAGAATATAGAGAACGAATATGAAAAACCTGAAATTTGTCAATCAGATCTATCTTTTGATTGTTGAAGATCAAGAGAAATTCAAAATCTTATACGATTTATCTAAAATTCAATATTTCTCATTGTCTATGAAGAATGTGTCTAACTTATTTCAATTTTAATCTATTAATCGAGAGCATTAATCACGAATAAATCAAACTGACTACTGGATTCAATACTGGTTTCTACTGGAATCTTATGTGATTAATCGGAGTTGGATAACCTCTTCCATTGTTTTTATATTACATATTGATAATTTGGTTGCATTTTCCACTTTCTTGGGAATCGGAATCTTTCCAATATACTGAAGTTACTATTATGCATTGTAATAACCGAGTAAAGGAAAATGTTAAATAATAAAGCTACATTCATTATCGACGTTTATTCCATTTTAAAATCAATAATGGTCTCTATTTGCGAACATTTCAAATCTCATTTGAATTTCGTTGATTTATAAACAAGAGGAAGATGCTTAATTTCTGGTTCAATTGATGAATATTTAGAGTGTCCAATATTCTAATAAACTTATAAAGGAATATGACTTTCAAATAAAATGCTATAAAAGCATCCGGGGTTAAAAAAAGGTTCATCCGTGACTGAAACTGAGTAAATAGAGGGACGGAAGAAAAGGGTGGGGGTCAGAAAATTGGGAACCACCCTCAATGACGTACAATGGTTTTCTTGAGTGAAGGTCCTTGTGGTAGGAAAGTCATAAAGGGTGGTAGGGGGAAGGGGATGATTTTTAGTAAGAGGGGATATCCTTCCCCTCAATCTCCCTTCCACGAAATCCTTCCTCCCACTCCTGAAGCTTTTCGCGGTGGCTAAGAAACATTTCCTTCAGTCACGGTTAGAATCGCCGATAGGGGGTATCACTCGATTCTTACTATCGTTATCAGCTTATCATTTCTTTCAATGGAGAACCGCGAACATGCGTGTGATCATCTGCTATTTTATTGTCTACGCAAACCGCGTGTAATATTACAAAAAAAATCCTACGTTTTGTCAACGAAATCGACCACGAGAACTCCGAGTATATTAAAAGAGGAAATTTAAAAGTTGGTGCCAAATCTGGTACCTGTATTTGGTATTACAAATTGGATTTAATATATTATCAATAGTGATTTTATCTCTTTGTGACAGATGTTTCTTTTCTTTCTTCATCTTCATTGATGATTTCTGTAAAAAACTAAGATGGAAATTTCATAATCGAATTAGAGAGATGTTTAATAGCTTTTGAAAATAAATTGATCTTTTTATTGTTGATTATTTTGTTGAATAGTTTGAGTATGAGCTTCCCTTTCCACATATGTATTAGTGAAAATCGAACTGCGATTCTCATTAGGATCAACATTGTTTTCCCGTCAATGGAAAATGGAAACCTTTCCCGTTTTTAGTAATCACTCAGCATCCCTTCTAAGCATTCCCTATATTTGAAATATTCAATTCTACATAAATTGTCCTAAGCATTTTAATCTTACTGATGCCATTTTTTATATTAATCAATATTTTTTCAATATTATAAATTACGCCTCGAATTATGTATGATAAATATGTATTCAACTGACGATAAAATTTTAAATGATACCATTTAAAAATTAAAAATTAAACATTCTCTATTCATGGAACTTCCGAAGACTTCATTTACTAATTTTAGCATTCAGAAAATATAAGGTCAATATGCAGTATGTATATACTGACAAGCATATGTCAGCAAATTCTCTGTATAACAGTCATCTGGGTAGTTTACTACGTGCCTTGTATCACGTACCAAGCCTCCTTTTATGTTCTATAAGAAGAACTATAACCCAATAGTGTATTAATTTTTTTTTATTTATAAAAATTGTAATAATATTTTTAATTTTAAAATATGAAATTAAGTACTATTAAGTACTCAAATTAGATCTAATTTACTTATAATTCTTACTATAATGCATTAATTCAATCAACACTTGTTAATTTTGGTAGCCCCCTAAAAGTATTTAATCAAAATTAGTTTTAAATTGCAGGCAATGTAGGTCCCCGATTAAGTGAGGTCTTCTGACTATTTTGAATATACTGATTAAATGAATATGGACTCAATACATTGTTTTTCTGATACTAAAATTACTCAATCGTTGTTCCCTTTATATCACTGTAGCTTCCTCCCCATCACCTCGGATTCCATATACGCCTCCCAAAAATCGTATCACTGACAGAAGCAATCAATATTATCAGACTGTAAAAACATCCGATAAGAGAAAGATAAAGTAACAATAAATCCCAAATCCATCTTTTAGTATACCGAAGCTCTCAACAAATAAAAACGGTAGTGGACATTCAACAAAAGAGGAGTAATAGGCGTATCGAGGAGGGATATATTGTGAATATTGAATGGGGATTGACGAGCAGAAGGGGAAATGAAATAAAACACTTGCAGCTGCAAACTTGGCGATGGTGTTGGACATTGGATGAAAAAAGGAACGAAAATCAAATAAAAAAGAAAGAGAAGAAAGGCAAAGGGACGCCTCAAATCGAAAACATCAAAAGCCAGCACAGAAAAGTTCTTATGTGGATTAAAGAAAGCTTATCAAATTCATCGAAGAAAGAAAAGACAACATAGAAGAAATTTGAATTCAAGATGGTATAAACAAAAATGACATGCAACAAAAATGAGTTTTTATAAGAACCTGGTTTCTTCAAATTTAACTCATTTCTGGTCCAAGTTGAACTTGAATACAGTAGGTAATTTTGAACGCGGTTATCGGTTCAAAATGACCCCTGGATCTATACAGAAAATGTCAGATTGAAAAGTCTTAGAAAAATGTAACATTTGATGTATTTAATTCTGCTTATTCTGCATTATTGGCATTAATTTTATACGGTAGTAATTTCGTTTTAAACTTTCGTCGCTTTCAATCGCATTCAAGAGATATTCAAAGAAATGCAAAGGTTCGCATTAAAAAGTAATGGCTTGCTTTTCAATGCAGGGTTGTCATAAAGCAGAATTCCATACAGAGCATCACAAATGCGAAACAATACACATTTTTCAATTTGACATTCTTTGCAGAGGATTTGGTCAAAATCAAACAAAACAAATTAATCGAATTCAGATTAAAAATGACTCCATCAGGTCGGATTAGCGGGCTATTTGAATTTTGTTGTATACATCTTGAATTCATCACGATCTTTTGTAAAACATAAAAAAGAAGGAAGATCCCAAAGTAGACATACTGTTCTTGAAGGTGAAAGAAGTTGGACCAAAATCGACCCACTTTAGTTAAACTTCTTTTATATACCTTCAAGAACAGTGTGTAGATGATACGAAATTGGTTGACAAGTGCAAGCTTGACAAGAGATAAGGAAATCTGAAATCGGGGAAGACTCTTAGGTCAAAGGGCATCTAAAGATCATTTAACCATAGGCCGAAGGCGCCGTTTGATTCGATCACGCCATATTCGCCATACATACGCTTGGGGATAAAGCTGACGAAATTGCGTCGATTTAGCTCAGTTTCGTTTCTTCTCTCGACAACGTCAGTGTGTTCGCGCCTTTACACGTCTTATCCGCGATTTCGTTGTGAGGGAGAGACTGTTTTAAGAGGAAAAGAGATAGTTAGTGAGAGGAGAGTCACTTTTCAAGCTGAAAGAGTGAGCAAGAGTAAGAGAAGCTGAGCAAGAGGGGTAAATTGGCCCTCACATAAGAGCAACAAGGATCTACAAAGTTAGACTTTGGACGCGCTCTTGAGAATAGCCTTAGGAACGGTCTACGTTCAGCTATAGAGTGACTATAGTGCCGTGTCGTGCAGAACGCGTGATGGTAGTGAACCACAGCTGACACTTTGAAAAACCACTTTTGGTGCAAATTAAAGTCGGTCCAAGATGATCCGAATTTTCACGGATACCTTCAGGAATCTGATCAGTGAGTGTCTTATGAACTCTAATGTTTATTCAATCAATTTTCTAAATTACAAAGTCCTATCTGAAAACACTTCTTGTTCCCGGAAGATTTTGGTCCTTAATTCTTCATTGGATCCTTGTTTAAAATTTATTTTTTAACTTTTGTTAAAACTTCTCTTTGAAAATTGCTTATTTCCCGTTAGAGTTTCAGCGGATTCAAATCTTTCTTCTTTCTTCCGGAAGATGTTATGGTATTCCTCCTTTTCTTTGGGATAGATTTTCAATTTGTTTTCAAAAGTTAATTGTTTCAAACTTGTTGCAAACTTATTTTTGAAAGTTATACCAAACTTATCTTCAAAATTTGACTTCTTCTGGTAAGTGTCAGCACTCAGCAGTTCCCAAGACACTTTTGCTTCCGGAAGAGATGGTCCCCCTTTCTTTATAGATCCTACTGTCAATTTTCTTAAAATAATCATCCAAGTTTAAAACTAAACTGATTAATTGCTCTAGAAACAGTATTGCGACCCGAAGATGTTGATAGGTTCTTCTTTAAATATTTGTTTTTAAAAATTCAAGTCTCTTTGTTATGCTAGAAAATGACAGAAGAATGACCGGTATATTTCAGCTGTCATTTATCTTGTCATTTTCCTGTCGTATTTTCTGTGGCCTTTGCACTCATTTTTTTAAAATTTAAATCCCAAATTTCAGTGACTAGCAGCTATGGAATGTATCCAGAAGATATCTTGATACTTTTTTTTAGGTCTTCATTTGAAATTTAAAAAAATTCGTCTCTTCCTAATTCTGAAAGATAAAGATGAGTTAGTATCAAATTCGTCGGTTTTTTTAATAATTGTTTTTAAAAATGGAAGAATTAATCGCAGGTGACTTTAGATCGAGATTTCCATCAAGCTTGTACATTGTTGATAATTTAAATGTGAATTGCAAATAAGTGACACAATTGGCTTAACGTAAGACGATTCATGGGGGATATGAAATTATAATATTGTGATCGGAGGAGGGAGCAATTAATTTCTCTTCTTTGTTAAAGAGATGGGAATATACATCTATGATCTGTTATGAAAGTTTGTTGTCGAAGTTCAATTAGTGGGAGGACAAAGGGAAAGTTTGCTGGAATTGATAGGGATGCAATATAACAGATTTAGTTATCGAAGTTGAAGTGGAAAACTTTAGAGAAAACAATTAAATTAAGGGTGGTTAGAAAGTAAATTGATATTCAGAAAGATCGATTGGTAATTAATTACTAAGACCGATTAATAAATAATTAAAGATTAAATTATAAAGTTGAGAAAGCTAAATTCTAGTTGTCAATCCAACTTTATATTAACTTATAATTAAAAAAAATTCAATAATAATTAATAATAATTAATTATCAATAGTAATTTTCTCTCCTCCTGTCAATAATGAGTCTTCGGTGAATAAAAATTGCAACCTTCAATTATTACAGTTTAAATAAAAAAATTGTTAAAAAATTAGAAATTTCCGGTGTCAGATAATTTATCAGATGAATCTCCAAGGAAATTTCCTTGAAATCTATCTGAGAATATTTTCTGACTCACAAATAAATTATTGATTATATTATCATATGACTCTAATTTTCTAGGGAAAATCCGAACAGAGAAAATTGAGTTGAAATAATTGTTCTGAATATAACAATAAAGTTAATAGTAAAATTTCTATCTTTTCTAAATTGCATAGTTAATTATTGTATATTTATGATAAAACGACAGAAAAAGGAGACGAAAATATCTGCTATTGTCTTTTTGATAAGGAAACTTATTTATATTATCTCGACGAAACGATTCACTATAAGATTGCAAAACTTTGCAATTGTTTTGCATTGATACTCTTATATTGTTTTCAAAGTACTCTAAGATTGTTTGTCAGCAATTCCGATGCAACTTGAACTTAAGTATAAAGAATACTAATACTATATGTATAATTAAAATATAATAACTTCTAAAAAATTCCAGAATCTCTAAATTGTCTTAAACTCTTTTTCATGGTCTAATTAAATAAACATCTAAATTAAAACCAATTTCTCCTGAAAGAGTATATTAAAAAATATAATTTAATTACTTTGAACATCTATTTTTAATCCTGTCTGAATTTAACTGGCCAATTTTCGCATATTCTGTCCTGATTCACTTTTAGCGGTTCAGATGACTAACAGAAAACAAAGAAGAACTTTGATGCTTTAAAAGAATTCTCTGTATATACTCTTGCAGATAAAAAGAAAGACATGTTTTTTCTATAGAGCTTTATATTAATATTAAATTAAATTCATGCATTCAACTTGCTTCAATTTATGCAAAAAAATCTTGAGTTTTTTGAGTTCGGAGATTCAAAAAGTAAAATCGACAGAAAATTTTCCTCTAACAATAAGAAAAATTACAGACTGTAAAGAGTTACATAAGTTCTTCTTAATAAGTACTGGTAATTATTAAGACAAGATCCAAGAAGAGATTAAGAAAACTTGATGTGCAAATTAAAACTTCAATTTATCAAAGGGCTAATTCCAATGATTCAATGCTTCCTTTTAAAGTTTGTAAAAATCGAGTAAACATTATAAATACGCATACGAATGTTAAAAATTTGAAACTTTATCACGAGACCCTTATCATGAAACTTGGATCAGGCTATCACGAAATTCGAGTCCAGAATCTACTTCGAGAGTAATTTCCGGTGTCATGTTTTGAATTTAGTTTCCGTAGCTCTTAAAAGTTTCCGGTTCCCCTAATCGATAACATCTCAAGTTTCCTTAAAATAAAATTGAAAATAAAACGAAAAAATCTTCCGAAACTTATACGGTTAAATAAAAAAATTCTTGTATGTAAATCGATCCAACTAGAAAAGGAAAACATTCAGTTTTCTTTACATTCAAAATTGTATTGCTTTTTTTATTTATAGAATAAAGGAAATTACTTATCAATTTAGTTAATATCAGTATTTATTATTACTTATGGATATTATTTGAGTCTTGAATAGACTTAACAATAATTTTCTAGTCCCTGTGAGTAAACAGTGGTGAAAACGGTACATACTTCGTTTGAACACACATTCGTTTGCAATGAAGTAGATATCAGAGGACCCGACAATCATTATCAATTAGGCAACACTCGTTGCCTTCGTGCTATATGATGGTTCAAAAGATCTCGACTTTATTTAGTCCGATTTTGATCCCCGAAGTGTTCGTCTCGACGGAAAAATAGTTGAATAGGTGTGATCATTTAAAAAATATTTTTAAAAATACTTTCTTATATCGATATCAGGTAAATAAAACTATTTTTCAGTTCAATTAACTTCAATCAAAATATCAATTAAACCGCTAAATTGTACAAGGGAGTATAATAAAATTTCTTGATCCACACGAAATGTCCGAAGCCCTTTAGGAATTTTGTTTAAATTTTCTTATTTTTAAATTTTTTGCACGTACATAGCTCTCTTATTTGCATAATGTTAAAAAATATTTTAAAATTGTATATATTCCTCTACACGTTCTATATCTCTTCTACGTTGCGGTGATTCAATTATAATAGAGGCGTTGCTCTTCGGTTTATTTCAAATACATACCAAGATTTAGATAAATTCAGAACAAAGATCAATCTATTTTTGTTGATAACGATAAGATTGTTGATTAATAATTTTTTAAGTATTGATAAGATAAAATTAAATAGTAATTGGCAATGATAAGAATGCCATAGTGATATATACAGTACGGTAAAGATTGCATTGTTAAATTCCATGATAATTATTGTTTTCAAGTACGTTAATATAGAGACCGAGGTATAATCATTTTCCCATTGTTTCGTTTCAGTTCTTTTTCTGTATATTTTGTTAACAAAAGAAGGAAACTTTCCAGCCTTCAGTGATATTATTTTCTTCTATTATTTTTCCACGAGTTGAATAAATAGTAATTATTTAACCATTTTAGAGCATATGATTATCTCGAATTATTCATTAAAAAGAGTCCATTTTTGCATATTTTTTTTTGTATTGTGGAAGAATTTAAAAAAATGCTTGGGAGGTTTGTAAGTAATTCTTATAATTGAGGAGGTCGTAACTTATAAATGGCTGAAGGAAAGAGTACTTAATTATTAGTCATCGACTCCTACTGGCAGTGCCGACAAAGCGAACTCGAAGCACTTTTAAAACTGCGAGAGAAATCGACAATTTGCTTATGGATTCAGCAGTCATTTTATTTTGTACATACTTTCCTCTTGATTTTTATGCCCTGCTTTAAAATTTAGGAATATTATTATTATTTTGCAATTAAAAATATGTCACAAGTGTACGACTTCCTTGCTAAAATCTCACAGCAGTATTATTATTCAAGCCTCAAGAGTAAGAGAGGTAGCAGAACATGTGTTAGTCTCTCTTGCAATTCAAAAGTCCCGTAAGAGTACAAAGTCTACTTTCTGCAATGAATCACAATCCGTTTTTGATCCGTCAACATTTCTCTTTGAAAAAATATACAGTTTCCTTTAATACGCAAAAATTATAAGTGAAATAATCCTTCTTTAAAATTAAGAGAGAAAATAAGTATGTAAAACAAATCTATTCATGCAATCAATTTTTTATAACGAAATACGACTTGAGTATCTTTTCCATCCATAATTATATTTTTTGCAAAAAAATGATTTCCGCGAATATGATACAGAAAATTGTGAAAAAATAAGTGAACTAAAATATTTAGATTTATTCAACATGTGAAATAATCTAAGTTTACTCAAAGTTTAGTAAATTTCTAACGTGTCAACAATTCTCTGGTGAAATCTTTTTAATTTCTTCATAATATGCTGAATTTAAAAATTACTCCTGTTACTGAAAAACAACGAGAATGATCAAATTTGAAGTATTCTTGTATTCTGCTCTAGATTCAAACTTGATTTTCATAAACTAAATTATTCAGTGGTTTCATAATGCTAATTACTCTCCAATGCCAGAGAAGTCTCTTGAAAAGCTTATTCATATTTAAACAACTATGTACTGAATAACAAAACTTTTAATTATAAGACTAATTTTATTTCATTCTAATATTCTAATTCTTGTTATTATACATCCTATTACCCTATATTTCTTTCAGAATTAACATTCTAAAGAACTAGACATTAGATCTTCTCCTTTCGACCTTATTTGTCGTGCTATAGAGCAAAAACCAGTTTTGAATTCTGTATCGTTGATACAGAATTGTAGAAACGCTTGCAGATTTCAGAATCTGGTTTAATGAATCTAATTCTAATCGCCCTTCTCTTTTTGTTTGCAGCCTCGTCAGCATTGATTCTCAAGACTGAGACCGAGGAAAATCGTTTGTCCAGTCTGTCTGGAGACAACCTAGGCTCTGAGGTGAGAAGAGGTATTGGAAGCGATAACGCAGTCGCATTCACAACCCAAATTATGGATTCGGATTCGGCGCAACCAAACATGTTAAACAACGCCAACTACACCGTAGGTCAGTGTCAACAAGATTTAAAGTTTTATTAAATTCCAGTTCAGTAAGCTTTCTTTACCTTTATCAATGCAGGATTCTAAGTCTCAATTTCTTTTTTTCTCTCTCGATCGGTTCAGTGACTCTCAGCATTGAATATTGTAAAAACGTGAAGATCTTATGACTACAGCTTCAGTGATTTATATTCCAATGCCATTTATCTAAAAAAATATATATACAAATTAAGTAAAGTAAATGATAGGTACATAATTCCAAAAATCAAGTTTTAAGAAATTTCTTGACTCCTTTCGAGAAACATAGAAGTCTAGAAAAAATATTAAATTTCAATTTGTGAATTTAACATTATCAAGGCCTAAAAGCAAGTCACACTGAAAACGCTTGAGTTTCAAAATTGTTTATAATAATTGAACGAATGTAAAAGTGAATTACATAAAATAAATTAATATTTAATGGTTGACAGCTTCAAGAATATTTAAATTTGATGATCAATATTCAAATGTAAATGATTTTACAAATAGAAACGAGGGTTAAAGTCCACTTTTACTTTTTGAATAATAAATTCTGAAGATCTAAAATTGATAAATACAAAATTGGCAGTTCCTTTTTGGTTACTTGTGAAATGTCGGAAATAATTTCTTATCTAAATAATGAAAAATAATTAGAGCAAAGCAGAAGGAGCAGCTGCCAAATGCACTTTGAGTTCATTCGATTTATTAAGTCGAGACTCGTATAATGCATAATCACTTCAGATTCAATTTTAGAGATATGAAAACTTAATTGACAATCGTTTTCATTCATGCTTGACCATTTTGCAAATTATACTATTCACAACAAGAATTTACTATGCTCGGTGATATCAGCATAAGATCGCTAGGTTCGTGTCAGTGAATACAAAGTTTGTATACGTTTCCCAGTATTAATGTTTCATGCATATGCATAGTCACTAGATAGAATCGAAAACTTAGATGTTTACAATCTCGGGAGACAAATATCGCCTTACATTCAGGATAATTTCTATCACTGTTCCTGATTGCAAATTTTTTTAAATTTATTATCTCTGATTAAATGTTATGCTGGTGAACAATTTTTTCAGAAAAACTCGTTTCAAAAATAAAAATAGAAAAATGAATACATTTGTGAACAAGTTTCAGAATAATATTTAAAGAAAATGTAGAAAATCAATTGCTGTACTCCAACAAACTATTTTTGGGTTCGAATCTCGCCTTTAAGAGAAGACAGATGGAAGCTTCCGGTGTAAAAAAAAATTTTTTGACTTGAGAATCGCGAACCTATTTATAATTCTTTGCCCTGTGGCCCCTTAGTCACTTTGCTTGCTGATCAAAGTTCAGTGTGTCACATTTGTATTATGTTGCATTAAATGAGAGAGATAGAAAGTCATTGAGACTAAATTTGCATTTGATAGACCTTTATTTCAACTTGGTCTTCTTCCGTATGTTAAAAATTCCAAATTCCAAATAAAAGACAAAGTTAATTACCGAAAATCTTTTTTGTTGCAGACATTGTTCTACCAACCCTCCTGATCGCTTTGCTCTTTGTCGGCAATGCTGTCATCGTCTATGTCATCTTCCAATACCGAAAAAGGTACGTCAAAACTTTCTACAAATAAAATTTAAATAAATTACTTCAAAGGGAACTGTAATCAATTGTTAATTAATTTATTTTTTTTTTACAGAAAAACGCCGTCAGGGTCACAAGCGGAAGAAGTAGCTTTAGATGCAGCGAGTGGAGTGCCTCCAGTTTGATTAGAACTCCAGTGAATTCTAGTTAAAGACACTCTCACGTATCTAATTATGGCCAAATCATACTCAACTACATAGACGAGTCACGAAAGTCACGGGAATCATGTCACCGATTTCACCCTTTCAAGAATTCAGAAAACCGGGTGACCCATGAACACAAAAACTCACCCACATTATTGCATTTCCGTGTTCTTTTTTTCCCGAGGAAAACAAGGACGATACGTATAAAACTGAAGATAAATCATCCACGTGCCAGAGAACTGATACCCTATGGCGTATCTGGACTCAAATTTCCCATCTATTTTTTTCTACATTTTTCCTCCCCTTTATTCTACCCTAACATCTCAGCAAATTTCACAAGCATTAACCTTCATTTTTAGTTTCATTAACGTGTTATTACGACTATTATATATGTATACTTTTACGAAGTTGTATTATAATATAGGAAGATATATGTATAATATATATATTTCGTCCAACTTGTAACTAAGTTAAAATAAACGGATGTTTTCGTAACATTTTGATGACTTTATTCTACTCTGCTTCTTTCCTTTCAAAAATTTCAATAATCTATGTACACTTCGTGAATAATAAAACTTATTCTTATATCTAAATTTTAACACATAAATAATTTTTTAAACATACAGACTGCTTCTAAAATTCTGAGAAAGATCAGAAATATTTCTGAAGGGGCTCTTCAAGAATTTCTTCAAGGATCCTAACAGCATTTTGCGCATTCTTCTCAACTACTTCGTCCTCATCCTCTAACAACTCAGACAGGGAAGGTAGAATGTCAGATAAGAGTGGCCTGAAGTCTTCGCCCAATTTTCTTGCTATTTCCACCTGAAACAGAAAGCAAAATTAATAAAAATAAAAGTATCAAAATGAAAAAAAAGGAATATATTAATATACTTACATAACAATTGACAACAGTATTTCTAACAAAAGCTTTTGTGTGTCTGGATTTTAGCACAATTTGACAAACCAGTTGCCTATGCAATGAATCATCAGGAATGGCACCAGTGAAGGAAGCGATGCATGGGACAATTAAATCATTTGCTCGCTTCTCGAATTCTTCTTTACTTCCCATGATGTTTTCTATCTGATCAACTATTGGTTGAAGGAGGATGTTGAATCTGTCCTGAGTTACAAAGTCGTGCGAATTGTAAGAAAAGACTCGATGAAGCGTGAGCATGATGACTTCGACGAGTTCAATTCGACTCGATTCATCAGTAAGAGTCGTTTCCTGAACTTCATCAGTTATCGAAAAATTGTTAGTAGTCAGGAGTAGAGCAGCGTGTTTCAAAAAGTGACCCGCAAAGAGGACGAAGAGAGATTTGAGACAATCGGCAATCGTCGCTGACAATCTGAAATAAAAAAAATTTTAAGTATAAGCAAAGACATTATTATTTGAAATCTACAGCATTTTCTCGAAGGGTCCGAAAAATAACTTACCTATAGAAGGTGATATTTCGTTGCTTATGTTGTGGATTTCTAGCTGCCCAATCATACAATTTATAATAGAAAGGCCTGAAAGTATCTTCGCTCAATTTCAAAACTAAAGCGACCATTGTTTTACTTGCACTTTCTTCCACGAGCTTTATGTCACTCAAAAGAATGCCTTCTTCTTCATCAACCTCCATTTGATCGGATTGAGAAACCTGTTCCCGAAACTCTAGCACATTTAAGAAAAATGTGATAAGATTTGGCAGGGCGGCATTCAAATCCGAAGGCTGTAGATTTGTAAAAGATTCGGCAAGAATGCTTAATAGAGGAGGAATGTACTTGTGAGATTTCTTGGCTAAGAGTTCATCATAGGTATTTTTAATGGCTGGTAATAAAACTCGAAGCGGAACAGAGCTTGCAATTTTATTCCCTGTTGCTTTGAGTCTGGAGACGACTATCCCTATCTGTTAAAGAATTTCAGTTTAATTCTAATCAATTCCTTTTTATATTTTAGATTATACTTAGGAGTAAAATTTAATTACCTTAGGGTTTTCAGAGTCGGTGTATAAAGAATTAAGTCTCGAGAGTTCAAAAAGTAGTTGGTCAAGATAAGGAGACATAAAGTTGGCCATCGTCTCAATTATTTTTTGAAGGGCGCAGACTACGCTAATCATTATCACATCAGGTACTTCCTGGTATTTTAGATTCTCCACCAAATGGAGAATCGCTGGGAAGAATTTGTTAAGAGAGTGAATTGCGTGTATCCTCATTGAACTGCATAATTCACCTACGCATGCTGTTGCACTTCCTAAGACTGGACCACTTCTCTTTTTTACTAAGTTGGTTGTTAGCTCGAGCATCTTTTCAGAAAATTAAATAATAAAAAAATAAAGAAATGCTAAATGAAGAATAGTTAATTTAGATAAGAAGAAAAAGAAAACTCACCGGCTTAAAATTCTCCGGATGTTCCGCAGCCAAAAACTTTGCCAGCAATTTGATACTGATCAATACCGTTTGTTGAATGATCTCAATCTCCTGACTCACTAGCTTACTGGGACCTTTAAGAATATTTGTAAACGAATCCATCAAATTTAACAAATCCTCATGATCCTGTTCTCCAAAATTCCTCTGCTGCAATCGAGCATTCAACAACTCCAAAGCTTTTCTCCTCACAGTCAAAAGTTCATGATTAATCAACCTCTTAACACTTTCAATGAAAGCATTATTTGGCAAGAGGCTATTCACCAAATCTAAAATATCATACAAGTGCCTCAACAAAACCTTCCAATACTTCGCTTTTGGCTTCCCTTGATGAATATCCACACTTTTCGAAGTGCTCTGTATCATCAGAACCAATTCCACAATCAACTGATCAAAATCAGTCATCATCTCACTCATAGACTCGGAATCCAACTCTGCAACTCTGTTAATAAATTCCGTTCTCGATAAAAGTTCGCTAAGAAACTGGACAATCGTGTACTTGAAATGTCTCAATTGCTTCGGTGAATTCGTCTCCACATTGAAAATATGATTCCCCTTAAACGTTCCTTTCCTCAATTTATTCTCTTCTTCAATCTCGATGGGAAGTGACTTTAGGAATTGAACCAGCTTCACACAAACCTTAATCACCTTCTGCGGTGGAAACTCTTGACAAATCTGCAAGGCAAATTCTACCTTCTGCGTTGGAGTTCTTTGAGATTTTTGAACATGATTTTCATTATTACTCTGTGATAAAACATGGCTTTCGAAAGTCAACAAGTAATAAAGATGAAAATAGTTCTCCAGAAGTTGCAAAAGCTTTACAAAAATGGTAATTCTTCTGTGTTCAGCAATATCTGGTAGCGAAGTGATGAAGAGTCTTAAAACTTCACAGGCTTGCTTCTCATTATTAGCTGCATTCACAATAGGAATAACCGTTTCGATAGTCTTCGAAGTAATCTGAATTGAATAAGCATCTTCTTGGCGTAAAATGGAACTTCCCATAAAGGTGAAAATCGGCATAATATTGTGCAAAGCACTATGAGTGTCAGCGACTTTGAATAATTCTACCAAAAGCGACAAGGCATAGTAATGAGTCTGAGGATTTCTAGATATCCTGATACACTGAGCTATTAGCGCAATGTGAAAATGGGCTCCTTGAATCGGAAGAGATTTACTCGCCAACAGGTGAAGAGCAGATAGCAAAAGTTGATTTGTATATTCAACCGGATTTTGAATTTCAAAATTAAGACAAGTGCGAAGAAGATCGAAAAGAGTTGGGATCAGAATTTCCTCATTTTCGATGTGATTCTCAGTCTTAATAAACTCTAACAAAGTTATTCCTCTCTTCCATTCATGAGTGTTAATCATCTCTGGATTTGGTAAAATCGACATTCGGCTCAGTCTCTTCGATTTTGTAGCACTTCCCTGAGTTTTGTTCGACATTGATTGTGTCATTAGTTTCAAATCATCAACGATAAACTGGGCATTGATTTTCATTTTTTGTAAAGCTCTGATAGCTGTTGAATTCACTCTACTATGTTCACAAATAGTAATCACATCAACCAATTTCGAAAAAAGTTTCTTCTGCA
>UCOK01008847.1:0-66173 GCA_900474325.1 Synergus umbraculus
ATATATATATATATATATATATATGTTAAAAACTCCTAAACATATATTTTCAGCATTTGGTGTGAAAAGACAAAAATTAGCATGGAAGTGTTTCGTGCAAACGGAAGCAACGAGGAAACCTTAATTAGTTTAGCAGATGGAATTTTTTGCCTGTAGAGTGCTGCTGACTCGTTTTTATTAGATGTAATGTGAAACTCGGCATCTGGCTTCACTTGTTATGTGGGAGTTCACGCACACGTGTGCCCTTTCTGCATTCAGGGCCGTAAATTTAACAAAACCTCCCATGCATTTAGAATTCAACCCCCAAATCTAAAAAAATCAGCAAAAATTTTTAAGACTACTGTTATTAATTTATAACTGTCGATTTTTTCATTTAAATAAACAGCTTGAAAAATGAATGACTCTTGAGAAAATATTCAAAGAAATTGGTGTTTGTGGAAAATCTCAGGTACGTTTCTGAAGTTTGGAAACATTTGAATGTTATCTACTTATAAATTTTGATTTTGTCGCAAATTTTTTCTTCTTTTTTTAGGTTCATGGCTCAATAATTCGAAGGCATATCATCCGGCAAACACGTGTCTGAGCAGCAGGGTACTCTAGAAAGACGGGATACGGTTTAAAAGTTGGGAGGGGATTGTAGAAAAGTTGAACACAAGTCTGATCGGCTGACTCATTCATAAAACGGCAGTCTGGCCTGGTGTGCTTACCGCCACTTTAAAGCGCTTTGTTAGTTGAGTATTTTCAGTTTAGACTAAAGGATTTAAAAGTTATTATGGCTACAAGAAATCGAGAGGAACCCGTTAAACAACGATATCAAGCAAACGCGCGTGAAAGGGATCGAACTCATAGGTAAATCTATTTTTTAATAATAATAATTTTGATTTTTGCTTTCTCTTTCTCTTCAAAATTCTCGATATCAAATTTAATCGATTAAACCTCAACGATTTCTATTTTATCAATAGAAATTCCTCAAGAATTTTTAAGTGAAGATTTTCATTTTGCAGTTAAAACTGAAATGACTTATTTTTGCGATTATAATTTCTAAATTGTTCAGGTTTGAATTTTATCATGAAATTATTTCACTTTTCACGTTTTTAGAATAATCTTATTTTGAAAATCTAACATTTTTCCTTTTTAAATTTAATTTTGATTACCTAAAATTCGAATGCTTTCAAATTTGGAAGCTTTCAACTTTGAACACATTCCATTTTGGCAAGTGAAAAGTTTGAAGGCTTTTAATTTTTGAAACTTCAGCATTGCAATGATTGCAATATTTAGTTGAGTTGAATAAATGCAGGTGTCAATCTCAAGAAATCCAATCTTCACTGTGCAGTGTAAACACAGCCTTCAGCACCTTGAGGACTCTAATTCCAACCGAGCCGGCAGATAGGAAATTGTCTAAAATTGAAACTTTAAGACTGGCAAGCAGCTACATCAATCACTTAGGTGCAGTTTTGGTAGCAGGAGCTATTGACCAGCCATGTCTGAGGAAAGAGAATCATAATTATCAGATAAACCATTGGGATAAATCTCCAAGAAGGCCACAAGTCTGCACTTTTTGCCTTGCTAATCATAAAAAATGTGTAAGACCTTAAATAATTGTATTTTATATAATATTCATATTGCTTACTTTAAGTGATTAAATTTTAATTCTTTATATATTTAGGATAGCCACATATCAAGGAAGTCAGAAAAATGTGAAGACAAAAAATTGCAAAAGAAAATAGAAATTGATATATGTTAATAATATTTTAAATGCACTTCCTCATATCAATACAAATATTTTTTTTTCCTTTTTTTTTACTTTAGATTCTTTAAAAATTGATCACATTTCTCTCATTTGTTTTACTTTTAATTTAAGCACATTATTGAAAATTGACTTACCTTTTTAATAATACATATGTGAAATAATTATGTTCTTTTCATTGATTCCAGAATCTGAATTTGGTGCCTCAAGTGATTTCTGATCGATCGAGTATAGAAAATTCACCTTATGTTGTAATGCCTGTTCATTCTAGCACCTTTTTCAATTTGGATTGAGTTTGAATATAATTAGTCAAATTGTTCATAACCAATTGCTGTATATATATTAAACTTGTAAATATAATATTTTTACTATTCTTAGTTGTTTTGTAATTATGTAATATAAAAAAATAAATTAATAAAATGAAAAGAAAGAATGTTGAAGTTAAATGTCGAATTCTTCGTTTCCTGCAGAAAGCATTAAAATTAATACTTTTTCGCCCTGTACGCAAACTTTTTAAAAAGTGAGTAGCACTACATGACATAAAAATATCTAATCATAATATTTATTAATATTTATTTAATATTCATTTATTATTTTAACCCTTGGGGGTTTGAACCCCCAAAACACGGTCCTGGAAAATACAACTTCTAAAGTTAAGCAATCATTCGCGCGGTCAGTACCTGGATGGGTGACCGCTTTGAAAACACAAGTCCTCAGGTTAAGCAATGTTTTGCGCGGTCAGTACTTGGATGGGTGGCCGCTTTGAAAAGCCCCTGCGTAAGAGCATCCCATCATACTTTCGTGCAACGAACAGTGGTCCCAACAGGAGCCCGTACTCTACTGCGCATGCGTCGCACTCGTTACCTGATTGGTTGATATTCGCGCGAAATTTGAAATGCGTAATATTCTTAAGCATTTTAAATTTCGCGCGAATAGAAACCAATCAGATATCGAGTGCAACGCATGCGCATTAGAGTACAGGGCTCTAGTTGTGGCCACTGCTTTCGGAGGGGAGATTTAGTTGCGCAGAAGACATGTAAGCAGAAATAAGTAATGGTGGTTTTTTTGAATCTCTAAATGTGCACTATGAACAAGAGCAATTATCAGGTCGACAACTAGTGGTGGAGGCACCAGATGAGGGGAACGTGAAAAGATTGATATCCGACTATAATAACACTACATTATTAGAAAGGATTATTTGAATGAATAATCTTGGAATCCCCCTACATTGAATCCTTTCGCCCGCAGCGCCGCCATGTTTTCAGAATGGCTGGTCAGTTCTCCAGGTTCTCCAGGTTCTCCAAGCTCTAACAACTTCAGATTACTCCGAAACGTCGGACGAACAGGTGGTTCGCAGGTGTCACCGCGTGTGATAGTGATTATCTGAACAGAAAACACTCCGTGAAACTCTACCGTCAATTCTTTCTTTATTTTCGTGTTTCGTGCTGGAATTTACTATTTACTAAAATCAAGGTTAACCAAATTAAAATAAGTGAGAAACATAAGTGTCGATCTGATTCCAATTTCGCTGCCAATAAAGAGTGCGAGTGCTCGAAAATCGTCGATCCGCGTAAGGAAAGTTCGGCGCGCTTCAGTGAAAACAGATTTCTCCGGTGGACACGTACAGATTTGAAAACATAAACGTATTCGCTTGAATCCGCTTTCGATCGATATATCTCGTTTTGTTTAATTCTTGAATTCTTTCCGCTCCTTTCCGGGCCTTCACGACGCCACTGCCCACTGGTTCATTCTGTGTCGGGGTTCGGTGATTTCAACGCGTGGTCGAGAAATTCGACCAATGACCTTGATATCGGGTACCATGGTACCATCAGATGTTTCACGCGTGTTGCGTGTTTAATTCCAATGAATACTTTCCTACACATTTTTCGTTTCTCATAACTGAACCTGAACCAATTTCAACCAACCTGAACTGAACCTATAATTTATAAATGTAGTGAACAGTGTGCCTTCTTGACAGAGAAATTTTCAAAGGAATTTGGAATCTTCAGAACTATTAAATCTTTGATTGTTTTTATTAAGGTACGTTGATTAATTATAGGAGAGATTTGAATCTTGTGAGATTAAATTAATTGATTCAAATAACTTGACCAGCTGGCGCAGTATTTATATATGATTAACATACAACAATTGCGGTGCGAAATAATCAAAATAACTTTAAATCTTTTCTAAAACTTCAAATGTTTTGGATATCTTTGAATTCTTTCGAATTCAGATATTCAGAAAGAAATTCCCTTTTGTAATATCTTTTAATTCTTTGAAATATTTTTTTGTTTATTAGATAATTTATTATTTGAATTTCTTTTAGGACTGTTAGAGCAAAATGGACAATCAGTTATTTCAATTCTCACATTTTGAGGGAATATGCTAGGGTGACCGGTTTGTGATGACCCCAGCTGAAACTTTTCCATTTTAATTAAACATATTATAGTTTTTTTGAAAAACAGTGAGTCAATACCATTCCTCACATCGAGAAACTCTCCCCTACTAAACGGCACTTCAAACCGTGTATTTTGTGGCCTTAAAATGTGGGAATTGAAATGACTTTTTGATCGTTGCTCCAATCGCTTTAAGTATAGGGATAGAGGTAAAAGATTATAGAAAATAAAGTTGAGTCACAGATTAGAGAAGTAGAGAAGCATATCAGAAAGATATTCAAGGTGTGTCTAAACCGGGGGCTTGCTAGATGCGAGTATGGATGTGACTGTAGGCTTGTAAATGTGTAACTGAGATCCGCGTGGTCCAATATATAACTCATTCTTCACTGCATTCCAGGTGGAAGATTTTTTTTATGTTTATATGTTGATAATATCTATCTATGTATTAGTTACAGTGTGGACTTGTTTGCAACCCCCAAAGTAGTTTCAAATAGTCAGATTATGTGTCTTTAGCTATATTCCATATTTAGGAATACGCAATACATATTCTTTTAAAAACTGCAAAGGCTTTTAACTGGAAACATTAAAAATTAAAGAATTTTTTTACATATATAAAAAGAGCACCTTTTTTCTATAGAAAATATCTGGATATATTTTACAGCTCTTCAATTGCAAAGTTAAATTTTTACGCTCGGCAAACATTGGATATTATCATAACGTTTTGTCCTCACTCAACCGTACAAGCATTTTACATTTTTTTTTCTTGTTTCGATGAAAGTCAGGCTGACTAGAAATTTTCATCATGAATAACTTAAAATTCATTAATTAATAAATATACATAGATGGAACAGAATGAAGAATAAAAAATGATTAAAATTTAAGAGTGCACCCACAGATGATAATTCTTTTTATTCAGGAAACAGGTTTCATCGATCCGAAACGGGTGCCGAAAAAAATGCAAAAAACCTACGCCATATACTGCGTGGGATGAAAATGTTTCATAATCCATATAAAGCGATGCTAATTCGTGTTCCATCTGCGATTTAATCAAATCTATTTTTGAATTTTGGTTACGTGAATCATAATAATATGTATGTACAAAAAAGAGTGAAACAATAAAATTTCACGGACATGCAACATGAAAAGTTTAACTTTTCAGGATTATGAGAAATTCTCAAATTATTCAAATCACCACTCGGCAAAAAACTCTTCATCATTCGGCAACATTAAATGTCATCCTAGATTCGGGTGTTATTATATAAATTCCGGTTATTAAAAATCATTATGTAAATTTTACGATTCATAGATCCAAACTTGTATTCTCACGTGTCACTTTATAAATCTTTATATAACGGTATAATTATAAAGGAGCGGTATTGATATGGGTAATGAATATAATACAAGAGGGCCAGCTCAATAAATTAGGTTCTGAGTAATTCCAATTATTCTAAAAAAATTTCGTTTATAATTGAAAAAAGTAGTCTGATTTTTTGTGAAAGATTTTAAATAAATCATTTCATTTTTACTATTAAAAAAATGTTATTCTTGAGAGAATCAGCTTTCGGATTAACAATAGATCAAGCGAAAAAGTTTCCAGTTTTCTCCAGCAAGCGTATATAATGGGAGAAAAACTATAATTAAGTTTGAATACAGAGAAATATTTGTCACAATTGAACGTAAATTTTTAGTCCTTTCCCATTAACTTGGAGATGCACGATCTACCAAGTAATTATAAGGGAACATATATATGTATATATATAATCATTAATTAACTAAATAATTTTAAGAATGACAAACAAGTGTATATGGAGGTCATAATTATAATAACGCATTCTTTTAATTTTTCCCATCATTGTAGGACTGAACGTCTTTTCAGATTTTATCATTAAAAATTTCTATTTCTTATAATTATTACTCTACAAAGGTTTTTAACAGATTTAATATAAAAGATTAATTTCAATAATACATATTCATACTGAAATGAATTGATACTACCATTTTTTTCTAACTAAAAATAACTGAGATTATCTTTTTCCTTCTTCATCATATTCAATATTCGTGTGGTCCCATTATTTCGTTGACACGCTTATTTATTCTTATTGCTCTCATTAACTTTATTGTCCAGCCTGAGTAATTTGATGCATTATTTTCTTTCTTTTTTTTCAAAATTGATCTTAATGAGCAAATTATTCAAATATGCATTTCACTTAATTGCGCAATCAAAACACTGCTACAGAGTTCAGATGTAAACTTTGAAAAAAGAAGACTCACTCAATACAACTTTCTCGTGTATAATAATAACTAAAAGCAACGAAGATATTAAATTTGATCGAACTTGTGTGTAATGGATAATTGTTAGGAATTACGCTATACTAATTATTAAAATGCATTTTTCCAAAGAACGTGTATACTTCCTTTAATGAGTAATTGTTTGAAAATCGGTTTTTTATTCAATAATTCTATTTTTTCTTATAAGGACTGTGAGGTGAGAGGTTTAAACATAGTTTTTCAATCTTGAATACAAATTAATGTTTTTAAGTCAGCTATAGGGAAATGCGAGTTCTAACTCCTACGTTCAGCTCACTTGTCGCGTGTCTTTGGTTTTTAATTTTTTTTATCAGTGATACTGTTTATCAATAATTAAAGTAATTGAATTTATTTGAAATAACCTTGATTCGTTTAAATTTCTTTTGATTTTTTTTAGAATTCTTTGTGTTTCTACTGACTTCTTTTAAATTCTTTTGAATTCCTTTGAATTTCTTCTGAATTTCCAAGAGACAAGAATTTCTTTATAGGTTGGTGCTCTCGTGATAAGATACCGTAAGATAAGATGATTGACTAGCAATTACCCATTTTTAGTTACGACCACCTTCGCAACGGGCGATTGTGTCACTCATTACGTTCTCCATCCTGAAGTGTATGGGCGTGCGTGGGTCTGCACGACTGACTTTTTAACAGTATAAGTATTTGCTTTGCTTTGGTTTATATGGAATTGAGACCTGTTAGCACACTCAAAATGAATGAAATTTTATCGGAACCGTGACGATGTATAAAAAAAGGATGAAGTAGGGAAATTTTTATAGAGAATTAGCATTTTACATGTATACTTTACTTGCTAATGTCAATATCTAAATCTATAGCTGTTGGTTTAAGTTTGTTACAATTTTTCCTCACCTATTATTATTAGAAAGTCATTTTTCTAACATAATTTTATTTCCTTACAGATCCCGTTTTACAAAAAATCGATTGCTGTAGAAGTGAAAAACGCAGGGTGCAGTAAATCATTCGAGATGATAATTAGGTAGCATAAAATGGCAAAAATGAGCCACGAGACAAACGGTTCCCTTACGGCAACGAGCGTCACTTCGATAATGGCAAACGATTAAAGTAAATTGCGAGATCAGTTGATACAATCTTCAGAGAAACTTGAACCGGCAAATATCGCTTCGCGAGGATCGAAAAAGGTGCTTCCAAATCAAAAAGAAGATAAAAAAAGGAGTTGGCGATTCTTCAGGCAGATAAAGTTTAGGAAACGTGATCCAGGATTCCGTTAGCAATGTACCGGCCAAATTTTTACGAAAGCACGTGCCTGCGGTGTCAGCAGACAGTCTACCAGGTCGACAGGGTGGGTCCTTTGAAGGATTTTACTTTCTTTCACGCTGGCTGCTTCAAATGTGCTAGGTGTGGTACCAAGTTGACGTTGAAGACATACTACAACAATCAACATAAAATTAATGACAAAGAAGTATACTGCAGTAGTCATGTTCCGAAACCAGGTCCTGGGACGCTGGACGGATCCAGCGTGGGAATCAGAAGTGCACTCAATGTGCCTAGAAGCGGCTATGTTAATGAACAAATCAGAGCTGGTGGATCTCCCAGAACGGTTTTTCCACCGAGGTACATACATTTATTCTAATTATTACTATTTTGTCGAAATATATAATAGAATTGATAATTTTTAATCAATCAAAAAAACCCTAGATCAATTGGTAAAAAATTTAGTTTATAAAAAGATTATTATCACTTTCCTGATCATAACATTATCGAATTTTACGAAGCTTCTTTACGTAACACCAATCAAGCTATATAATTGTCTGAACCTCGCCTCTTGCCATAATGGGTTCACCGTAAAAATAATTATTGTTATTACTGGTAGTTACATGATAGACAGCGTGTCTCTCATTCTAAGAACTAGAAAATAAAATAATATAGCCCGTAAAACTAACTTCAATTTTAAACGATGTTAATGTCTTATTGTAATTTTCAATTCCTTCCTTTACATGTTAGTTTTTTTTTATTCTAGTTAAATAACTTTTCATTGTTTTGATCAATTTGTCGACAGTTACGATAATGCCGAGTCGCCAGTGCACGGTAAGCATCTAAACGGACATGGATCACCTCCAGGAAATCGTGATTCTCACGGTAATTACGGAGGTAGTTCGTCTCCCTACAACAACTTTTCGGGAGATGGATGCTATCAGTACGGAAGATTCGATGCAAGTGCGCTTCACATTGCTCATGCCCTCAAGCAAACGGAACTTCAGAAGGGATACAGCAAAGCTCGCGAAAAGCCCATTGACTTTTATCTCGTAAGTCATTTTAATTATTCATTTAAAATTTCAAAGGACTAATAATATACCAAATAGAACTTCAAAGGATTGCGTGAAATTTTAAGACAATGACAGACGGAAAAATTAGTGTTAATGCTAATTGGTAATTTCTTTCTTCTTTTCGTTCCTTAAGTGTGCAGAAAATGTACTTTCTTTTCCATTGATAATGACTTTATGGAGAGCCTGAAGCATTTGTATTTACGAGGCAACACAGCGTTTACCTGGTGCGCTAGTTAGCACTAGAGATGTAAAGTAAAGACAACAGGTGTGTCCTGCTAAACGCGCATGGAATTTCTCCTGGCGCGTTTTCAGACCCTTCTCCCACGTACACACCGTACACACTAGACAGTAGACACTCGTGGTCTCGTGGTCAGAAATGTTTGCAATGCCGGCATAGTCTCAGTTCATTTATTCCATTCAGGATCTCTCGCTGCTGATTATCAACCGCGGAAATGCACGCTGTACTGACTCTGGTGCTATGCTTTGACCCAAAAATTCAAGAAATGGAACGATTTTTATGGAATTAAAAAAGAAAGTATTCCAGCGAGTAGAAAACGCATTCCTAGAAAACATATTTTGCATCGCATATTAATTGGAAATCTTTTAGAGAAACGTTCGTTTAATTACGGCAAGAAAAATAATGGAAAATTAAGCAAATTAACTTTCCTAGTACACGTATCTTTTTTATATTTTTGTCATTACTTAGACATTTGTTTTGACGACCACATTCAAAAGTTTTTCATGCCTGTTCCCATCAATTGTTAATGGATATAATTAATAAATTAACTAGTTTCCAACTCTGGAGATCTCTTAACTAATTTGTATTTAAACTCGATTTTTATATTCCACTCTGACAATAAAATTAACCCGTGAAGCAATATGATTTGATTACTTCGGGATGGGAAGATGGAAGAGGAAAGCAAAAGAAATTAATTAAACCTGGACGGAATAATTGATCAAATCGATTGAATTAATTAAGGATGTTAAATCATGCATGTTTTAAGTTGTACGCGGACATTGCACATATACGTGATAAGAATTCATGATATAAGTACATCGGAACTTTTTTTTTTCCATACAGCTAGTAAGAATTAGGGCATGACGCGCGGCCAAGCACGCGTGAGTGTGTGTGCAGAATGGCATGTGCAGTAAAAGACCTCTTTGGTGAATAAGTGCCTACTATAGGCAATCATATACTTCACTATAGACACTCGAAAGTACCGTAATGGAAATATAATAAATTGTAATGAAGACCAATTTCGGTTTTCCAGTATTCTCTCTTTAGTATTTTATGAGCACACTCTCTAATTAGTAATCATACACTTAACACATCCGTTAATTCTGGTGGTAAATCTTTATGTGCTCTTACAAAAAAATATTATAGGAAAATAATTACAGAAGTAAATAATATTATAATATTTATAATTTTCCTATAATTGTAAAAAAGTGTAAGAATGAAGAACAATTTCCTATATTTTTATTCTATAATAAGTTTCCTACAATTTTCTCCGAAATGAACACTGAAAATCTTAAAGGATATTAATTTGTTCATTTATCCGCATATAAAAAAAGCAAAAGTTGATTTTTGTATGAATTTCTTTACTTTCTTCTGATGTGATACACAATTTGGAGATTAAGTCGTAGAATGTCATCCTCATTAATGATATCGAAATTAAATCTCGTCCAAAGGAGCTAATTCAGCACCTAGGTTGGTATTTATCTCGCACGTGAGACCTTTGTCGCCATTGTATGGCACAATTGCACATATTGTGCAGCCTCAGCCTAGCAATAATGTTCTAATTAGCCCCTCAAGTGCGAAAGTACCGTAAGCGGAAATGATTCTGTTGCACATAGAATTTCGCACGATGTTTGGGTTGATTATGGAAAAAAAGAATTCAAACATTACGTGAATCTATTCACAATCCTAATAATCAAGAAAGGATCCGCGACCTTGTTTATAATTAGCCTCATTCCAAGTATGTTTAGGATTTTAGAATACAAAATATTTATTAAAAAAAAACAAATTAAGTTTTATTTTTTATTCACTATTTTCGTCGACTATTTTTCATTTCAGGACCGAGATGAACAAACACGACTGGAAATGAAACACCGAAAAGAAGAAGACGACTTGTACAGGAAATTCGCACACCACCGTGAAGAGGAAGATCGGAGAATTCGAGAAGAATTTAGAGTAAGTATAATACTATGAATAAAATAGAGAAACCGATTAATTAAAATTAGATTGAAGACTAGATTAAATATAAATCAACTACACTAACAAGATTTAAAACTAATTATTGTTATAATTTTTCTTTAAAAAAGGACGAATGGGAAAAAGAATTAGAGCAATTATCAGAAAGATGGGAACGAGAAAGAGGATTGAAACGAAGTCATCAATTTCAACAAGAAAAAGAAGATCTCGAGAAAAATATGACACTTCGTAGGGAGAAAAAGAAGGAAAGCCTAACGAGAAAAATGCTTGAACACGAAAGGTAACTTACAAAAAAAAATTGTTAAGCATTTTTTATAACAGAAACAGGTCAATTAATGAGTTACATTTTTAAATTTTAATTCACATCTCAAAGAATTGGAAATCTTGGAAAAAATGTAACAATCTATTTAATTTTACAGAGCGGCGACCGCAGCTTTAGTAGAGAAACAGAGTTCCGAGATGTTAGAATTAATAAATGGAGCGAGAAGCGAGTACATGCGTCAAGAAAGTCTGTATCTCGATGAAGGAATGGAATATGCTCAAGAATTGCCTCCACAGCCTTATCCTTCTCAAGCACCTCCACCTCATCCACCAGCTCTTGCCAAATATCATCTCTACAATGACCCCATAGAATTTGCAGATATAGACCAAATTGCAATTTCGGTAGAGATTTTTTTATTAAATTACATATTTATTTTTACGTAATTTAAATATTTTATTTTTATGTTCAAATTAGATCATACTAGATGGAATTCTTAATTTTATTTATTTACATTTTTTAATTTAATTTACAGGTTGCACAAGAGGACCAAAAGACCTTTACAGACCTTGTTCGACAATTAGTTAGCAAATGCGGATCAGATATTGAAAAAGCGAGAACAATCTTCAGATGGATTACAGTTAAAAATTTAAATACTATGCAGTTTGATGATAATTTGAGAGGAGACACTCCTATGGGACTTTTGAGAGGAATAAAACATGGAACTGAAAGCTATCATGTCCTTTTCAAACGATTGTGCAGGTATTTTTAATTAATTAATTTAATTTATAATTATTCTTTACAGTTCTGAGCATTCTATATTAAAGTATATGTTTGTACTAGTTATGCAGGTCTTCACTGTGTGGTGATAAAGGGCTATAGCAAATCAGCAGGCTATCAACCAGGTGTCTGTTTTGAGGATAACAGATTTAGAAATAGTTGGAACGCTGTTTATGTTGCGGGCTCCTGGAGATTTGTTCAATGCAATTGGGGAGCTCGACATCTTGTAAATGCTAAAGAAGTTCCGAATCCAGGTCATCCTAAAGAGAAGAGCGACAGTCTGAGGTATTTTGGTATTAATTATTAATTAAATATGAAAAAAAGTTGATTAAACACAGTGTCAATATTAATGTTTCCATTTTTCTCTTATAGATATGAATATGATGATCATTATTTCCTTACTGATCCTCGAGAATTTATTTATGAATTCTTCCCCCTTCAGGAAGAATGGCAACTTTTGAAACAACCAATTTCCCTAAAAGATTTCGAGGAATTGCCTTTTGTCCGGTCTCTATTTTTCAGGTGAGGATTATTTTGAAAAAGAATTCTATTTGCTTTATAAACAAATAATAAAGTTACTTTATTTTTTTATCTTTATTTTAGGTACGGTCTTTACTTTCCTGATACGAATACAAATGCTGTAATGTATACGGATTCAACCGGAGCGGCTACAGTGAGGATAGCAATGCCAGCACATATGCAATCTTCTCTTATTTTCCACTACAACCTCAAATTTTACGACAGCGACGGAGATAATTACGATGGAGTGTCTCTCAAGAGATTCGTCATGCAGGTAAACGTCAAAATGTTCTTACAATTTTTTTACAAACAAGTTTTAATCAAAAGCCTACTTGCAAGTAACAAAAGACTCTACGTCATCTTATAGAAAGACTTATTAAGTGCTAGCAATTATAGCTAAAGAGAATTCTAAAATATTTTCATAATAGAAGAATGGAAATTTAAAGTTACAAAGTTGTTGAAAGAGATTCAATCATTTTTACAAATTTAAGGCCAAATATAAAATTAAAATATTTAATTTTATTGTGATAATGTTTTCCATTTTTTTAACTCACTTCCTATTAAAATTTAATAAAACCTCATTATTATTTCAGTCCGTTGTTGGAAACTTGGTAGCGTTTAGAGTGCACGCTCCCTGTTCCGGTGCTTTCCTTTTGGACGTTTTTGCAAATGCGGTCACGCCAAAAGAATATTTAACTGGCGAACCCATGAAATTTAAAAGTGTTTGCAAATTCAAGATTGCTTGCGAGGAACTTCAAACGGTAATGGTACCACTTCCGGATTGTGCAAGTGGAGAATGGGGCCCCACCAAAGCTACAAGACTATTTGGACTCGTGCCAATCACGCATCAGGTCAGATCAATAATAATCACGTTATTTCACGCCTCAACAAATTAAAGCGAAGTAAAAAAAAGTATTCGAAACTCCATTTGTTTGGATCCTTTCCAATTTAAATCGCTTTCGAAATCAAATCCTTTAAAATTTGTATTCTTTGCAAATAGACTAGTTTAAATTTTTTTTTTCAAATTACATTATATTAATTTAAGACTTTTCAAGTTTCGATTTCGAATTTTTAAGTTATAAATATCTTAAAGCAGTATTTAAACAAATTAAACTGATTCTTTAAAAATATAGTTTGAATTGAAATACAAATTTATTTTAGGAAGCGCTGGTCTTTGCTGGTCGAGAACTAGAAATTCAATTCCGTATGTCTCGACCTCTGACAGACTTCATGGCTACTCTGCACAAGAACGGAATTGAGGAGAAACGTTTGTCCAAGTATGTCACGCATTCTGTGACAGACGATGATGTAGTAACTTTCTCCATTAGCTTTCCGGAGGAAGGTCAATATGGGCTGGATATTTACACTAGAGAATCGGCCAGTCCGTCTCATCATGACGTTTTTGGTGAGAAGCATTTACTCACTCATTGTTGCAAATATCTCATTAATTCAAGCAAAAGAAATTAAAATTCTAATCCATTCACTGCGAATCTTCAAGATCTAGCCAAAACAATTAACTATTTATAATTTTATAAGTACGCTTTATTGAGTTGAAGTTGCAGACGTCTAGTCTACCGAACTTTCTTTTTTTACATTTATTGGGTTAAGAATATCAAAAAAAGTTTCCAAAAAATTCCTTTTTAAATTCTATGAAATCTTTTAAAATCCACGCAACGCCAGATAGATTTCTGCTAGTAAATAAATAAAAATTTTAGGTTTTGGGAACTTCTTTTTGATATTTGTATTCCATTAATGTAAAAAAAATTGTCAGATTAGGCACCCGAAACTTCAACTTTAATATAAATATAAATAACTCCACGGTTACCTCTTTATATAAAGAAGAAGCGTAAATTACGGAGAATGATTAGCAAGCTCACCGATGACAATTAATAGTTTATAATGTATATAAAGGTGAATTTTAATATCGAAATGTAACAACTTCTACTAATAGATAATTATTTTAGAATCTTTGATTGCAAGTGTTTTCACTAATCTACATATTCCGATCACAGAAATTATATACCCTTCGTGAAAATCTGTCATTACATGTATTTATTATCCATCGTTCTTCAGAAGGTGCGTTTCAGTCGATCATTTAGAAAATAGAAATGTTAAGTCCACAGTTAGTCATCGGTGTTTGCAATGCAGGCGTGTCTGCAAAATTTTCTCCGAGTATGCCACCTCTTCAAAGAATATCCTTATGTATTTTAGCTTCACAGCAAGACAAAATTAAAGAAAGTCAGCAGAAAGCATGAAGTACTAGGTCGGCATTCATGACATTTAGTTTTAATCTCAATAATGATTTTAATCATAAATTTTATGCTGAATTTAATTATAATTGTTATTCTAACACAATCTTGCCTTTATAAGAACAGCAGCAGAGTTCAGAGAACAAAATAGCTTAATTATTTAATTTAGTAATGTTTTAGGAGCTTTAAAAAATCTATTTAACGAAGTAATTAATTATAACAGAGCATGTTGCTATTAACAGAGAGAGAACATATTTAATAGACTTAACTTGCCCCGATTTTGCAAGCAGTAGATAAACTAAATTAAAGTATGCAATAAGATTATTAAATAATAAATTTTATTAAAATCAGTTCACTGCTTGCAAAATTTCAAAACCCTACCACTATCGGTTTCTCGATACTTCGGTGCACCTAACTTAAATAAAAAATGTATGTTTAGGAGTCAGCAATAAACTAGTGCAGTAATACATACATCTGTCCTAATATATTAATTTAGCTTAATATTATTTTTTTATTAAATTGGAAACTAGATTTTTGTATATGTAAATGTATATAAATATACATATCATCGCTGATGTCAAACATCGATAAAATCGACTTCGTAAAATACGAAACTTTTATGATCTATTTCGCACTTTTGTGACTTGATTTTTCTATACTAATTTGTACCACTAGATTTAAAATTTTGAACCTCCAAATAAAGTGTTACACGAAACATATTTGTTTATTACTGTGAAATAAGGGAACACATTATATTAAGAAAAGAAGTATTTATTAGTCCTGAGCTTACGTTGTAAAATACAACTTATCGAGATCAAAAAACAGAAGATTGTGAATTGTGATTTTTTGTAGTTTGTATGATGCTAACTTAATCTGCATGTCCCGAAATTAAAACAAATTATCTTACAATTAAAGTGATAGAGGCCAGTGACAAATGTACTGCGTAAAATCAACGGATTCATCATAAATATAGGTAAGTTTATCAAATGAGATAAATCACATCTTCACATATTCTTGGTATAAAAATAAAAGTATCGATCCATTCATCCAACTCAGGGATTTTCAGTTTGTTCCACAGTATGCGTTTCCGACTGAGTGTAAAATTGTTCACCGAACCACTCACGATGCATCTCCAAGTAACTGAAATTGTAAAAAAATATTGAATTATATTATCTAAATGATTTTTATTTTATTTGAAGTTCTGTCGAATTTAAAAAGTTAAAAAAAATAAACCTTACCTTAGAATCATATCTAAATACTTTAGAACCACTTTCAGCTTCTTGTCTGGTATTTCCGAGTTCTGTAGCAATTCTGGTAATTTAACTAAAATCAGAAAAAAAATTAATTAACTATTTTTATTTATGATAGGGGTGATTTATTTATAAAATAAAACGATCTTCAAGAAAGAAAGCATCAAATTATCAAATATTGAGTTACCAAAGAGCCGAACAAAATGAACAGCGCCATAATACAAGCAAGGATTGCGCGAGCCATTGTGTTTTACAGATTCTGGTAATAATCTCCACGCCTTGGATTCTTGAAGTAAAGTATTGACATGAGCAGGAATAATCACAGGCATTCTCAACGTGACTCCTCTCGGACTAGAACAACGTGAACTTGTGCTTGCCATGCTGCTAAAAATAAATACACAAACACAAATTAAAAATTTGCTATAGCACGTATAATTAAAACGAACATAAATATAATATTTTAAAAATATTAGATACTACTACTAGGAAATAATACCTCGATAAATTTCCTTGATCCTGTTTAGACTCTTCGTGACTTCTTAATTGTCGAGATTCGTCTACAGAACTGACCCTACAAGATCGCAATTTGCGTTTTATTTGAGATACAGGTTTGTTAGAATTTTCTAAGTCCTGATCTTGTTCCTGAAAAGGTGGCAAATGAGCGTATTCTGTATCTTCTATTTCTTCTTTTACTAAAACGTCCGGAACCCTGAAAAAAAATAATTTAAAGAAATAAATAACTCAAATGATCAAAGTAAAAGAAATAACTTGAACTTAAAAAAAGTCTTATTAAAAAATGCTGATATCTACTAACTCGACTGGTTCTTCTTTTATCTGAGACGGTTCATTGGCTACAATAGTTGCCATTATGGAATTAAATTGTTCTCTTTCATATCCGTACAAAAGTAGATTGTACAAGGTAAAATCAAAATACACTCGTAGGCCATCAGCAACTTCTCGACAGAGATTAATATCCGTGAGAGTTTTTTCCAGGATATTGTTACCCTTGTTTCGTTGTGATTTATCCGGGATACTTTTCAACTCCGTTTCAGTGAAATGTTGTACCCATGACTCCAGAATAAGTGCTACTGTCGGCTGAGCTGGTAAAACGGCCAGCTTAAAAAAATAATTTGAATCGTAATTACATTTGGAATACTGACGCTTATAAATTTAATATATTTTAATTTTTTTTTAATGAACGTTTTAAAATATTTAAATTGGAAGTGCTTAAAATTGAATATGAACAACTTCAACTTTGAATTGTAAATTGAATCAGAACTTTCATTTAAAAATGTGACCAATTTCGAAAATAGATTACAAGTAATTAACCTAAAACTGGTGACAAATACTGGAATAATAATACAAAAAAAATGCTAAGGGAGATTTAAAAAAATCTCAAAATACCTTGTGTTTGTGCATGATTAGTTCATAATCCTGTTCTAAAATGCGTCGCAAAGTATTTCCGACATCTAGATCAACTCCAGGTCGAATGCTAGCACCAGATTGACTTCCTCCACAACTGTCAGCATCGCTTGATTCATCTACGTAATCGGAACTACTCTCGGTCTCTTCTTCTGTGACAGCATCCTGTGTATTGGACATTTTTTCTATTGTTTGTGATCTTGTTACAGGAGACTTAGAAATATTAAGCTTTTTTCCAGGCATTTTAGGGGGCACTCTACACACTTCCAATACTTTAGGAACGTTAGCCGTTCTTCGTTTATTTTTTGCGACACTAATTTGAATTTGTTTTCTCGATATAATAGGGTTCTTTTTTTTAGCAACAAAAGTCACACGTCTTTTATTTTGCACCAACTTTTTACTGACAACTTTTCTACTGGCATTTTGAGGATTACGCCTCTTTGGAATTCCTCGTTTTTTTTGTCCCATGTTGCTATTCTTTATTATCGGCTCTTATATACTAGTTTCTCATTAAAAAAACAAGTCTCTTTCTTTGATTCAACTACTAGTAAATTTGATTAATTATTAATTCAAACGTATTTATCATGCTATTACTTTAATACTATCAATAATTTCCACCAAGTTTAACTGAAGTGTATTAAGAGACTAAGGTGAATTTCGAAAAGTAAACACTGGATCTTTGTGTACGTGCATGTGTACGTGTGTTTATATCGAGAAAAAATATTTCAAAGCCATACATCTTAAGGGTATGGTTATGCATCCAAGTTATAATAACCTCAAAATTTGATTTCTTCATTTTGTTTAATAAATATTATAATCAGTTTTAGTATGATATTTTTCTCTTTGTATAGCAAAACAATTATTAGTTCTAAAATTTGTTAAATAAAATAGAGAAATAAAATTTTGACATTAGAAACTTGAGCCTAGTCCTTAATTCATTATTGACTTTCAAAACTTTTCCCTCTGCAAATTTAATAAATTCTGACCTCTGTGTCATATTCGTCCTGTTGACCAGAACTTCCATCTTCGGAAGAGCCAGTCGTTGCGGAAGTTGCTCTACTTCCGCTACTTCTCGCCTGTCGCTTTGATTCTGTTTCCGATTCCGCTAAGCGTTCAGAATATTTGAAACTTCTCTTCTTTCTCTCCCTTCGATACAAATATGCTCCCCTAATTTAAATAAGAAACAGAAATCCAATATTTTATAAATTAAGTATTTAAGGGTATCACATGCCCATAAATAAACTTTGTCTTCTGTCCGATATAGCAACTTCAGTATCTAAACTTTTTTTATATATAAAATGATAACATACAATTGAAGCTGAGCCTTCTGCGCAAGATCCCTTTGCAGTTGTCTATTTTCTTCTGTATCTTTTAAAACGTATTCTTCCGTTACGCAACGGTCCCAAGAAGAATTCCAACCCTAAAATTTATTTATCATTTTGATCCAGTAAATTTTGATATTATATTAGAATGAAAAATTAGAATACATTTTTCATTGTAAATTACTGCTATTATTACTATCTTTTTACTTTGTACCTGAAAATGTATTAGATACTCCACAGCTTTTCTTCCCCTTTGGTCTTTATTAACTATAACGTCTAAAACCTGAAAGTAAGATCAAATTCTAACTTTTGTTTTACTTTTCCTTTAAAAAAATACAATAATATTAACCCTTCAATTTTCAGTAAACAAATCATTATTATTTTTCCAACTTAAATTTTCCCGCCTTTATATTTCGCAACTTATTATTTGCTTATTATTTCCAACTAATTATATACTTAGTTTTTAAAAATTTAATTCAAATTAAAAAAACATTAGAAAATCGAAAATTCGAACAGAATTTCAACTGTCTCGAAAATATTAGTTACATTGTTTTAGACTTTTTTAATTGGGAGACCATACAATTAAATAACAATTAAATAAGTTCATTTTAACACAAATTGCATTCAAAATTTTCTGAATTCATATCATGCAAAATAATTCATGATACTGCGTATAAGTAAACGAAACATTTTGGAGCACAAAATGCTTAAATACTTGAATTATATAACTTTTTTTAATTAATGGGATTCCAAATTATGGGAAATACTTAATATTCCCTGCTTGCATCCCAAACTTAAGTATAAAGCTACGAAAGAGGATAAAATTATACAACTTGTGCCAAGTTGGTTAAGTTTGTAGAATGCTTTTCGTAGAAATAATCTGACCTTTGAATCATATAACACTTTAGCTTTTGTAGGATCTGGTTCGTAACATAACACTTTTTCACCATCACAAAATTTAAATTTAGGGCCACGCGTCGATACCATTTTTTGGAGTAAAATAAATAAAGGACATGGAGTGGATCATGGCGGAACGATATATACAATATACATAAAAGCAAAAGAAAATTAACTTTTGCGCATGTTTTGGCGCAAGACACCTAGCAGCAGACGACCATGGCCGAATATACAAAGCTTTTATAAAGCAGGTGCCAACAGTGCTCCAAACAGGGCTGCCTGCGTACGCATTGTTTTGGCTTACCGCTGGAGAAATTCTTCAATTGGTCCATTTAATTCGATTTTGAATCGCGCGCCAGATTACAGTCAATTGCAGAATTTCTCCAGCAGGAAGTGAACACGTGCTGCGCGCGCAGGTAGCCCCGTTTGAAAGCACTGACTAATATGGCGGCTTCCCCACCCCCTACTTAGTTAAAGTGTTTAACAGCGTTTAAACATTTCTCTGTGATTTAAACGATTGTAAACGATTAAACAGTAAATCCTCTTGCTCTTGTTACTTTGTTACAATTACAATCATTACAATACCATAATGTTTATGTGATGTTTGTCCAATAGAGAATGCTGACAGAACTTTACGATTGCGTGTTGATGGTTATGTTTTAAAGTGCTTCGCATCGTTTCAACGTTTCAACACGTTAGTTTTTCTTAGAACAAAAAGAATTATTGTTTGAAAAAGTGAAAACTCCATCAACATAATGTCAGAACCACTAGAAGACGATATATATAAGTTAGAACCTCCGAGTCAACCTGTTGGACTTATTGTAATGAAGAAAACTTCTGATCATACTTTTAAGAAACCTCAAGGTTCAGCTTTTGGCCTTGATAAATTAGCTAAACAAGTTCGCAAAGAGACTGAAAAAAAGTACCGCCACCGTCAAGAAGAGACTCCAACATATACCGGAGGTGTTAGCAAACAAGCTCGGGACCGATTGGAGTCTAGGTTAAAAAAACAAACTTTTTCTAAATATGAGAAGGATAAGGAAAGGGATAAGAGAAAAGAAAGCCATAGCAGGGATAGAGATCGAGATCATAAACGTAGCAGAGATCATACCGGTAGCAGCAGCAGCAGGGATAGGACTCCCCGATTCAAAGATGAACCGAGAACTCCAAAATATAGGACGAGGGTAAGATTAATTTCTTATATAGTAAGTCACGTAGCCTTTGGCTACAATTTACATTTTACTTACTCGAATTGTTCTCTTTCAATCTTTGATTAACAGGATCCCACATCAAGAAGCAATTGGGACGATGATGATGATGATGATGACGAACCTCGACGTTCCAGTTGGGACCATCCGACTCCACAACTTTATGGTTCCAGAGGCAGAGAATCAAGCAGCATCAGAAGTGAATTTACTCCTTCATATAAATTCAACGCCTGGAGCAAAGAAAAGAAACCTACTGGTGCCACTCCGTTGGTTGATGGACAAGATAAAGAACTTTGGGAAGAAGAACAGAAAAAGTAAGTGAAAACTTATACTACATTATACTTCTAAACTGTTTATTCATTGGTCTATTCGTGTAACTAGATTTTATTTTTTTTTAGACTCGATCGAGAATGGTACTCTTTGGGAGACGATGAAGCACGACACTTCGGTGATGTGTCTGATGAATATACCCAAAAGAAAGAAATCGAGCAGGAGTCCAAAAGAAAGAAGCGCGTTTCAGCTCAGCAGAGACAAATAAACAAGGACAACGAGCTTTGGGAAAGAAATAGAATGCTCACTTCTGGAGTCGTTAGTTCTGTAGACCAAGATGATGAACCGGATGACGAGGCAGAAGCAAGAGTTCATCTCCTTGTGCACAACGTTGTGCCTCCTTTTCTGGATGGTCGAATAGTTTTTACTAAACAACCAGAACCTGTTGTTCCTGTAAGAGATCCAACTTCTGAAATGGCTCTCGTTGCCAGGAAGGGATCTCCTCTTGTGCGCGTTTATCGCGAACAGAAAGAACGTCGTAAGGCGCAAAAGAAACACTGGGAATTGGGAGGCACCCAAATAGGAAACCTCATGGGGGTAAAAGACAAGAGAATGGAGGAGAAGAACCAAGAACAACAGCCAGATAGTGATTATAAATCTGGTCATAAGTATGCTCGTCACATCAATGAAGATACTGGTGGAACTTCTAAATATCAAAGTATTCAAAACCAACGAAGGACTCTTCCTGTTTTCGCGGTCCGGCAGGAACTCTTGAGTGTAATCCGGGAAAACAGTGTTGTTATAATTGTTGGAGAGACTGGTAGTGGAAAAACCACTCAGTTGACGCAGTATCTGCATGAGGAGGGATATAGTCGATACGGAGTGATCGGCTGTACGCAACCAAGGTACATTATAAGCTAATATATAATATATATTATACATTATACATTATTATTATACATTTCCTTATACATTCTTTCTTTATCTTTCCATATAACCCAGACGTGTAGCCGCCATGGCAGTTGCAAAACGAGTTTCCGACGAAATGGGAACGACCCTTGGCGATAAAGTGGGTTACGCAATCCGTTTTGAAGACTGTACCTCTAAAGATACAGTTATAAAGTACATGACTGATGGTATTCTTTTGAGAGAAAGTCTTCGAGAGGGTGATCTTGATCGTTACAGCGTCATTATTATGGATGAAGCTCACGAAAGATCACTTTCCACAGATGTGCTGTTCGGGCTTTTGCGAAAAATTATCACCCGCCGCTACGATCTAAAACTGATTGTCACATCTGCGACAATGGACTCGAGCAAATTTTCCGCCTTCTTCGGAAATGCGGCAACATTCTCCATTCCTGGAAGGACTTTCCCTGTGGAAATCAACTATTCTAAAAATCCAGTGGAAGATTACGTTGACACTGCGGTAAAACAGGTCCTGCACATTCATTTGCAGCCTCCAAAAGGTGATATTTTAGTCTTCATGCCTGGACAAGAGGACATCGAAGTCACATGTGAAACACTTAAGGACCGATTGTTGGAAATTGAATCAGCCCCAGAGTTATTAATTCTCCCTATTTACTCTCAGTTGCCCTCAGATCTTCAGGCGAAGATTTTCCAGAGTTCTGAGGACGGCGTTCGGAAATGCGTCGTGGCAACGAATATCGCTGAAACGTCACTTACTGTAGATGGAATTGTATTCGTGGTAGATTCTGGATATTGTAAATTGAAAGTTTACAATCCGCGAATTGGAATGGACGCTTTGCAAGTTTATCCTGTGTCTCAAGCAAATGCGGACCAAAGAGGTATATATTTATAAATAAATATATATATATATATATTTATTTATTAATTTTAATTTATTCTATGTATTTTTTATAGCTGGACGAGCAGGTAGAACTGGTCCTGGAAATTGCTTCAGATTATATACTAGGAGGCAATATTTGGATGAATTGTTGTTAACTGGAGTTCCAGAAATCCAGAGAACTAATTTAGCGAACACTGTTCTTCTTCTGAAGTCACTGGGTGTTCAAGATTTGCTCGCCTTTCATTTTATGGATCCACCACCCCAAGACAATATATTGAACTCCCTTTATCAGCTTTGGATTTTGGGAGCATTAGATAATACGGGCCAACTTACGCCCTTGGGTAGACAGATGGCGGAATTTCCCTTGGATCCTCCCCAGTGCCAGATGCTGATTGTGGCTTCCCAATTGAAATGTACGGAGGAGATTCTAATTATAGGTAAGATTTTTGCTTCAAATTATTTTAAATGGATTTCTCAAGTCAATAAATTAGCTAATTTTAATGTAATATCTTCATTTTTTAAGTATCAATGCTGTCCGTGCCTTCGATCTTTTACCGTCCAAAAGGCAGGGAGGAGGATTCGGATTCAGCACGAGAAAAGTTCCAGGTTCCTGAGTCCGACCATTTAACATTTTTGAACGTTTACAAGCAGTGGAAGCAAAACAATTATTCGAGCATGTGGTGTAACGACCACTTTATACATGCTAAGGCTATGCGTAAAGTACGAGAAGTTCGTCAGCAACTGGAGGAGATTCTTAAGCAACAAAAGATGGATGTCGTCAGTTGTGGAACTGAATGGGATGTCGTTCGCAAATGTATTTGTTCGGCCTATTTCCATCAGGCAGCTCGTTTAAAAGGCATCGGCGAATATGTTAATTGTCGAACAGGAATGCCATGCCACTTGCACCCTACTTCTGCCTTGTTCGGGATGGGATTTACTCCTGATTATATTGTATATCACGAGCTGGTGATGACTGCAAAAGAATATATGCAGTGTGTTACTGCTGTGGAGGGACATTGGTTAGCAGAACTAGGTCCCATGTTCTTCAGCGTCAAGGAAGCCGGTAGGAGCAACACGGCGAAAAGACGTCAAGCTATGCAGCATGAGACGGAGATGGAGGAACAAATGAAGAAAGCTCAGGAAGAAATGAAAGCTAGGGCCCAGAGAGAATTGGAAAAAGAACGAGCCTCCATTAGAAAGTAGGTTCAATAGAGATTGTGTTTTAAAAATATTTCAATTCTTCTTATTTATTCAAATAAATATTTAGATATATTTTGGGAGTTTCTAAATTAATAATTCATTTTGTTTTTCTTTTGCAGACAAGAGATCTTAACCCCTGGTAGATGGGAACCTGGAACGCCTGTTTCGAAAAGAAGCCGAGGACACCTGGGATTGTAAATATGACAATTACAAATAAAACGATAAATTCGATTAGGGTTTTTTTTAGTTGAAAATGAAATTCTAGGCAAATATGTATAAATATGTACATACTTTTCTAAAACCTAAATTGTGAATTGATTCTTCACATTGGACTTTTATTTGGTGTTTGACCTAATGTACAATTTTTATATTTTATAAATAACGTCAATTACGACCCATCTCCTTTGGCCAATCGTTCCCCTAACTTACTTATTACCCACTTTCTTCCTTAAGTTTTTTCTGACAAGGAAATCTAAATTGGTTTCAAAACACGTTCTCCCTCTTCTTTAATTGAATATAAATTTTCTCTAATGAGCCGAAAATTTTAGTTTTTAGTAGATAAGATTTATTTATTAGAAATTTTTATGTACTTTTAACATAGAAATTATTTGTACAAAATCTTTATAAAAATAAATAATAGTTTTATTAATATTTACGATATATGATAAATGATTTCTCTGACTGCAATGCTTTCTTTTACTTGGGAAAGGAAGAGAGTAAACTCCTCCAAAACTGTTTTCTGTAATGATAATTTTATTTCAAAATTCAAGTCAAGAAACGTTACTATGTGGGCCGATTCCACCACATGTTTCTCATCTGGAAATTTGGAATTTGTACGACTTAATTTCATAACTTCTAAAAAGAAATAAGAAAGCTTGAAATCCCATGAATACGTTTATTAATGGATATCTTCTTTTTTTACAAGAATATGACAAACTTATATAATTCCAATTTTGTTGGCAACATCAAGAGCGTCATAATCTCTAGCTAAACGGACGTATGCCTTCTTTTTTCCATCAGGCCTTACCAACGTATTCACTTTGTCAACCTTGATGTCGTATAACTTCTTCACCGATGCCTTAATGTGATACTTATTCGCTTTATTGTGAACAATGAAGACCAATGTGTTATTGTCTTCTATTTTTTTCATAGCCGCTTCCGTTGTTAGTGGAAACTTGATTATATTAAAGGCATCCATACTAAAACAATATATAAAAAAAGCATTAAAAATCAAATATATGTTATTGCTTAGAAGTATCCTTATAAATCAAATCCAAACAGTTTTTTTACATTCTCATTAAATAAGATGGTGGTTTTATGTGAAAAATAACTTTTGCTTGATTATTATTCTTTTAATTTTTAATTTCACGTACCGACTTCGAGTAGGAACACTCTTCCTGGGATATTTTGGATTCCTTGGTGGTCTGAACGTTTTCGGACGATGGAAGTGGACTGATGTCCTGATTTTCCTAACTCGGGATCCATGGACACCTTTAAGTATCTGTAAAATAAAGTTTTAAATTAATTTCTGTTCCTCAAATTAAAAATCATCTCATTTGTCTTATAAATTCAGTTATGTGTTATTAAAGTTTTTTCACAAAGTCTCAAAGAGATTCCCACACGTTACTCATCACGAAATACATTTTATAAAAGACATATTTGACCATTAAGAATTGAAAGTAATATTTTACATCTTTGAATACTGACCTTCTTCTGAACCTTCAAAGCTTTTTGTACAGTTGTTGAAGGTGCTTTTCCTCCCTTGGGAGTTTTCTTTGCAGATTGGGCGGGCTTTTTTGTAACGTGTGTCTTCGCTACTGGTTTGGCCGCAGATTTTGCCGCAGGTTTGGCTGCAGCAACCTTGGCAGCGGGTTTCGCTGCCGCAGGTTTCTTTGCTGTAGCGGATTTCGCTGCGGGCTTTGTCACCTTAGCCGAAGTAGAAGCTGCAGTTGCAGGCTTCTTTTCAGCCTTCTTCTCAGCGGGCTTCTTGTCCCCAGACTTGGCGCCTGTAACAAAGATTCATAAAGGGATGGTAACTTTTATACAGTGTTATGTTAATATTGTCAATCGATTGACCGCGAAACTAGAATTTAGAGGTTAGGATGTCAACTTGTGAAAGGCATGTCATAATTTCGTATACTAAAAGAAATATTCAATTATAGTAAGATGCAGTTGAGATAATAAATGTTTCTATCAATAAAAAATACTAATAATAAAAATTTCAAGTATAAATTATTGAACAAACAAGTTCTTCTGCATGCGACTGACGGTGTAGTCAAATGCAAAGTTTTATTTACTTTATCGTACAGAACCATTAATATGAAAAATGTATGATTAATAGAAAAAAAATTTACGCACTATAAATTTCTTTAATTAAAACTCAATTTAATACGTAGAATTAAACAAAAATTACCTGTTTTTTCCGTGGGCTTCGTTTTCGGAGCCATTTTTTAGCTAAAAAAGAGAGATTGGAAACAAATACATATATGTCAACAAATATTGCTGACATCCAAGGTCTGTAGATACTATAAGGTTATTTCCCATGCTGTCAAACATGGCTGCCTGCGCGCGCAGCAGGCATTGACTTCCTGCTGGAAAAATTCTGCAATTGGCTGTATTCTGGCAGGCGATTCAAAATTGAATTAAATTAGATTAATTTTGAATTGCACGCGTAAAATTTGGACCAATGGGAGAATTTCTCCAACCGTAAGTCAAAACAATGCGCGCGCAGACAGTTTCGTTTGAAAGGTTGAGAGCACTGATTATTTCAAACATGGCGAATTTTTGGTGTGGTATTTAAAAAGCAGTTAATATGTCATTGTTTACAAACAATAAATAAATTAATTTCTTTTGGGAAAATAATTTAAAGAACGTAATACAATCATCTTCTATTTTTTTATTAGTAGTTTGCGTAAGTAAGTACCTATGTAGTATGTAAAATAAAAAAAATAAAATATCAGATTGGATTTTTGACACAACTTGGAGAAAAAGATTGAACGATATCTTTTTTGAATATCGGAATGATGTGTTTCAAACTGTTTCCAAAAGTTGTTTGCTTATTTCAAATTTTAAAAGATTTATCGTATACATATTTTATTCCAGCTTTTTCTGTTTCAGAATCACCCGCATTACCCCTCCCTAACTTTGGCTTTAACACCTGCCACAGCAACGTATGTTTTCATATAAACAACGCTTGCTTAGTTTTCTACGGAACTATAGGGTTTAATATATATCGCTTTTTAGCTAATTTTACTTTGCTTTTTATTGTGAGTACTTGACTACATTTGTTTTATAACAGTATCTAAAATAATATTACATTCCTACGATAAAAATTTATTACAATGCTTCAAACGCGTTCTGCTGTTTATAAAATGATTAAAACTGAAGTTCATGAAGATAGAAAGGTACGTTTTCTAATTTCTTTGTTTTAAAACAAAAAGTACTATAAACGCGATATTGATAATAATAATAAAATTAATAATCAACTTTCGTTTTATTACCTTTAGATTAAAAATTGGCCTCCAGCTTTTTCATCAGATATTACACCATATACAGAAAGAGATTTTTCCGTTCAAGTTCGTCGATTTTGTGCAACCAAGTCTGTCGCCCCCAGAATTTCAAAAATGATTGTTTTAGGTGATGTTGCTGTTGGAAAAACTTCATTAGTGAATCGGTAATTTATTTTTATTCGTAGTAACGCATTTTTCAAATGTAAACTTTAATAATTTTTTACACTTTGGAAGAAAATTTTAGTCTTCGTATAATTATTTCTTATCACCTCCACGACTTTCACAGGTTTTGTCATAAAACATTTAACAAAAATTACAAGGCAACAATAGGAGTCGATTTCGAAGTGGAAAAATTTGATATTTTGGGCGTCCCATTTCATATGCAGATGTAGGTATTTAAAAAAATTAAAATTATGTAATAATATAAATTTAATATCAGTAATAATGTATATTTGCCCCAATTATTGTTAATTAATGAACATTGTATGCAGATGGGATACAGCTGGACAAGAAAGATTTAAATGCATCGCAGCTTCATATTACAGAGGAGCGAATGGTATTTATTAAATCATCCATATTTTTTAAAGTATACATATACAATTTTCAATATTATTTCAGTAATTATGATAGTTTTCGACTTGGGAAGTTTGATGTCTTTATCACATTGTCAACAATGGTTGCAAGAGGCAAGCCGAAGCAATACAAATCCTTATCACATTTTTTTGGTTGGCACAAAAAGAGATTTATTGGTAAAAATTATTTTATATATAATATTTGAAGTAGTGTATTAACTAAACTAAGGTTTAAATAATTTAATTTAACAAACGTTTTATTTTCTATAGTCGAACCAAGTATATGAAGTAATTGAAAAAAAAGCGATTGTTGTGGCAACTTCAATGAAAGCTGAATTTTGGGCTGTATCTTCTAGAACTGGTGATGGTGTTTCAGAATTGTTTTCCAGAATTGCAGCCTTTTCTTTCAATTCTTCCATTTTGCGCGAAATGCAAAGTTACACGACAGAACCAACAAAAATTGGATATACTGGTTTAATAAGTAAGTTTTCAAATTTCTCAATATCTTTCTACTGATACTTTTGCCATATTTAATAGTGCATATTTAAATTTGAAAGCGTATAATATAGTGTATTTTTAATTAATATATTTTATTGTTCTTTAGCACTGAAAAGAGAAGGAAAAAAAATTCCAGAAAAGGATAAGAAGATAATGAAATGTTCAAATTGCCCCATGTAAAAATCACGTACATTTTACAATAGGCATATGAAAAGAAACATTAAGTATAATAACTTTGTATCTAAGTATAAAATTTTATAGTACAGCTTTTCTAGTCACGTCTATTAATAAGTACTGAATAAATAATATATATATTGACAGTATGTATATTTGTTGAATTTCTGTTTTTTTTTTCTTTTTTAGATGTGATTTTTATATACACTACGTATTTTTTAATTACTTATTTGGAACGAATTGATTTGACATTCAATCAAGGAAAATACTAAAATTGAATTCACGTATAGAAACAAGTAATATTAAATCGAATATTTTAATATCCACAGACCAGTAGATTGATAACGTACCCAGAGTGAACCAATTCAATGCCAGTGATTGATAAATTTCAATATTTAATAAAGTTTTCCTTTCAGAGTCAGTTACTCTTTGGTAAACTAAAATTAAAGTTTCAGTAAATTAAATTCATTTTCAAACAGATCAGTGAGTTAAAAAAAGTTATTAAAACCGGATCATACTAATATTCATTCTATTAGTACAATGTCCTGCCAAGGTTTGTTTTTTGCAATATGTCTAACAATCTTCATTGAAACCGGTAAGCAAAAAATATGATTTCTAAGAAATCAGTGTATATTCTTTAATTCCGAAATGAAATTTTTTATTGATTTGATTTACGACGTTTATTATTTCATCAGGAGATATGGCAGAATCAAATGAAACGACAAAATCAGATGAAACCGTTGAACCTTCAAACCGGATCATTGGTGGTACAAATGTAGAAAGTATCAGCGATTTTAAATATATGGCTTACATTAAGACCCTTAGGGAATATCAAATTTGTGGTGCTGCAATTGTCAGCAGAAGTCATCTTCTAACTGCAGCCACATGTATTGAATATTATCTTAAACCACCTTATTTACACGAAAGAGTAATTACTGGGACTAATAGTCTGAAAGGGGGAGGAGAAGAACACATGGTATTATTTACAGCAATTCATCCTAAATATTACGACCAGTGGCCGAAAGCCATACGATATGATTATGGAGTTATAACGGTGAGCAATAAACTTATTCTTCAAATCTTCTAATTTTAGGGCGTTGGATCCAAGTTCTAAAAATTGGATCCAAGATCAAAATTCGATTTCTTCATTTCTAGCAGCCCTCCTCTTTTTAAATAGAAAAGTTCTAGTTCTAACTTCAGAATTCTTTTTACCTTAATTTAAAATGAATAAAGAAACATAAAAATTTCAGCTGTGTGCTCCAATGACATTTAGTAGAACTCAAGGACCTATTAATTTACCAACTGGGCCAGTGCGTGATGGTGCTGAAGCAATTGTAACAGGCTGGGGAGTAACACAAATAAAAAATGGCAGAAAGTCTTTCATTTTACAAAAATTAGTGACGAAAGTTTACACGGCTCCAACATGTACCAGGATGGAAAACCTTTCACCTTTTAACGATTCTGTTCGAATCTGCACAATTAGCCCAAAAGGAAAAGGCTTTTGTGAAGTGGGTTAATTATATAGAATTTGTTGGTATGAGAATGATTTTACTACAGCAGTTAAATAGTATAATAATAATAATAATTGTTTTTCAGTACGATACTGGGAGTCCGTTGGTTGTGAATGGGGAACTAGTCGGTTTAGCTTCCTTAAGACACGAATGTGCAAGCGGTTTGAAGGACATGTATGCCTATGTTTATCGAGCTTTAGACTTCATTAAAGCAGAAATAGATGAAGATATCTGTCTCTAAAAAATGTATCAGGAGTACAGAATTCTAGGCTACGTAAATTAAATAAACTGTACATCATATAATAATTGAGATTCAGAATACCCAGTTCTTCACTTTTTTTAAATTTCAAAAAAAGCTTTTTCAATGTTGAAAGCCTGAAAATATTTTAACTTGGTGGTTGGAAACACTGCTTTATTTAAATTTCCCGCCACAAAACTACTTGTGATTTTGTGAATCTTCCACAAGATGGCCTCTATGCTATCATGATATGAAGGTATGTCTACACTACCTTATCTTCAAATCTTCGTTCTCCCTAATAAAAAAAAACTAGTTTTTCAAGTTTTTCAAGTCCAGTAATTCCAGTTCTGTCGGTTTCAGTACTCTGACGGTTTAGGGATTTAGTCTTTATTGGTCTTCATCTTCCTGAAATTGATAGTAGATTACATATATTTTTTATTGTTACACTATATATTCCAATTCCCCTCCCTAGCATTCCCTCTCTTCCTTACAAAATAAATGGAATCACGAAACGGATTACGAACATTACGAACCTTGTAATTGTATTCATGAGACAACTCAGATCATGACACGACAACGTTTTTAGAAGTCGTATTTCTTTTTTTATTCTATAACTTTTATTAAAATTTAATTGACTGACCTTTATATATTCCTGACTTATACATGTTACTCCGGTTGTATATTTGTATTCAAGTATTTTTGAGTGCAATTTTAGTGAAATATTAGAAAAGTTAATATGTACAGTGAAAATTCCAAACGACAGTAGTAGTGGCATATCTGTGAACTCAACGAAAAAAAGAAAAAAAAGTAATAAGAAAGATCTCTCCAAAGTCGTCACGTAGTCACTGAAGGAAACAGAAAAACACGATTTTACCGGTAAGTTGGAACAAAAAATTGCTGACATTCCTATAGGCATTCCTACAAGTGGTTGCGCAGAATTGATGCGTCTATACTTGCAGAGTTGGAGATTGTATTTGCATTTTAAAAAGCAATTTAGGTATGTATATAGGTAGAGGCATAGATTTTTTTAGAGATCTCGGTGCAATATAATGATATTTTCATATTTTACTAATAGTGGCATTTTTAGACTATATAACTTTCTATTTCTTTAATTATAAACCGATCTACATATTCCTAATGAGTAATGACTTCACTCAGATAACAAAATGCACGCACATTGCAACTTGTTGTTTTCAAAGTTTATTTTATATTTGCCCGTCTATTAATTTTCAATGTGGTTGAAGTTCTGAACGTCCAAATGAATTTTTGTATTGATTCAATTTTAAACTAGTAGAAGCTGTTAAAAGGAACTGGTAATGCCTATTTTTATATTTTTAGTTGAATAAAGAATATTTCTGGTAAATTAATTTGCAAAGGTAAAATACAAAAAGTGTGTCAAGTAAAATCATGCATAAAAATACAATGAGAATATACCGAGTTATTTTATTTATATTTCAACTCTTTCAACTGATAATTCTTTTAACTTAACTGATAATAAGGGTAGAGGGGGGGAGGGGGTTTAGAGTTTTCGATGTCGTCTTCATGATGCCAACGCAATTTGAGACTATAGTTTATATTGTACATGAATTTGATCATGCAACTTACTGAATAATTCATTATAAGTGGTCGAAGTTCAGGGTAGACTTAACTTTGCTCCCTGAAATGATTTTAATGATACAAATCCCTATTCCACTCATTTTTATAAATGAATATATTCACAAATTTACAGCCAAGATGTAAACCATCTTTTATTATTTTATAAATTCCTTTCTTGAAATAATAAATTCAAATATACCATTTAAACTAATTGTAAACTTAAATTTGTCGTTTTTCTCTTTTAAGGTGTTCTTGATTAATTAGGCTTGCGATACTTCTGAATGAGATGTTTGCAAATCTTGGCAGCAATTGATTCTTCATCACAGGGGCCAAATTCTTTCGAATTTTCCGACTCTTTCTCTATTTTCTCTCTTTTCGACATTTTCTCCTAAGTTAAAAAATTGGTGAGCTTTATTAGGCTGAATGAATAATTGATTTGCAATATGTGTGCTTTTTCTAAGTAATATAGCTTCCGTTTTAAAACCTGTTATATGCTAGAAATTACCATTTCTGATGAGAGAATTCAGATTAAGTTGAAGCACATTTTCTTTTTACAATATAATGTTTTTTTATTGATTTGAATAATCAATTAATCATTATCCATTCTTAAAAAAACTACATATACTTAGCAAAGTATGCATTACTATTATGTCTTTCGGTTTTTATCAATGAATTTTTGTTGCTTAAATTCCATGTCATGACAAATTTTTTATCTGGGTTGTAAGTTATTCAGAAATTCAATCAGAATTATAATATAGCATGTGGTATTTTATGTAGGTTAATATTCATATTTAAAAACTGCGATCAGTTTATTTATTTTATTTCAGCGATTTTTTAACCCTTTAACGGCCAGTGGGACACATACGTGGGATGTATGTGTCCCACTGGCCGTTAAAGGGTTAAGAAGGAAAATGGGATTTTTTACCTACATTCTTTTCGAATTTTCTTGCAATTTACTTAACTAGGCGTTTTTTTTATTGAAGTCCTACAAAATATAATCAACTCCTATTGCTATACCAAATTCTCAAGTTCATTTTGAACGTGAGGTCACAGAAGTACTTTATATTAAGGTCAAGGCAGTAAACGTAGTTGTAATATCCCATTGAAATACTAGAATGGTTCGTCTTACTATTGTTCCTAAAATGCGAATTAATTATTTATATTCAATACATTCCTTGACTTACTATTTAAATAGAGATATAAAATCTTTTTATAAAAATTATTAATCATTTTTTAAAATAATAGTCACTATTGGTGAATTTAAATTGCATTAATTAAATTAGCTTATAATAATTAGTTTATAATTAGTCCACTGAATTTTTATTCAGATTAGCCAATGTTCAAATTTTTCCCAAACATAAAAAAATATGACCTACGTGTTTTGTCGTGATTTGAAGTACGTCATAAGATTCGCTGAATATTCACTTCTACAATTTACGGCAATTCGTGCAAAGTATCTCGAATACAATTGATTCTGTTTGAGCATGTAGAAGTAGAGGAAATGTTTACTCGAATTACAATTTCAGTTACTTCAATTTTGTTCTTTAATTTTTTCTTTTCTCATTATTCAGAAAAAATATCTTTCTAGTATTGCAGTATTTATTAAGTTTTTTGTTTACGAGGTTGTTCGCCGCAACTATCTAATACAAGTAAACTTTCTTTTTCCACTTTCTCACAATTATTATATATTCGTTAACAGCAATTAAGTGTAAGAGCAATAATCTTTTGAAGATCATGCTTACAGTCATTAAAAGTCAATTAGAGGTCATTAACAAGCAAGGTACCCCAGGTGTTCCTCGCGGACTTTAATTATCGCGATATATTTTGCAGATATCTTGAAATCTTTTAAAATCCCTTGAGATTCATCGAATTTATCTTGAATATCGAGTTAACAGTCAAATTTTTCTAATTAGGAAATTACAAGAATTCCACAACTAAAAATATTTTCTTTTTCTAATTTTCCAAAAGAACTAAATTCATATCATGCAAAAGCGACGTTTCTCGAATCACGATTGTACGTCACTATTAAAGGAATTGCTGGCAAATATGTAATGACTTGCAAATTTTCACGATTGCTGGGAGTACATACATGCCGAGGTATCAACGTGCTATCACCTCCTTGTAATAATTCTTTGGCAGTAGTGCGCCTATCGTCGCGCAAGACGCGTGCTTTTCCATCCAGGCCTGCACTGGGATTATTCTTATCTTTATTAAATTAATTTCCGCACTCAAATCAAATTTAATCGTGCTTTCGGAGTGATTCTCAGCCTTATCAGATTAATCAATTCTAATAAATTAGATATTTAATTGATATTTCCATTCTAAATTCAAAGTTAGTTTTCGTTCCTTGGTGTTCAGTTTCTACGAATTTTATTTAGTCGCTGATCACCATTCTCAAAATGGATTTACCGGTGAGTTTGAATCTATCGTAAACAATTCGTCATGAAATGGATGAAGTATAACAGAGAAAGTGCAAGCAGGTTTCTTTCTTGGATCTCAGAATCGAAAGTCGTTAAAATAAAAAGCTCTCTGAAACAGGGAAAATTTTCTGTAAAATTGATTTAGAATTAATATGCAAACAATTGTCTTTGTCTCAGAGTCTTTATATTATATTACTAGATGTCTCGTATTATATTATTTTTGGTTTTAGCTTCATTATAAGCTTTTATAATTTATCCTGTTGTAAAATTCAATTCACTTAATCAAGGTTTTGTTGCTTTTATATTGAAATCTTGAAAAGTTTTGTACTGCCCTTTATAAATTTGTACGGAATAGAAATTTGAGGCAAATAGTAAATATCAGAATTAAATTTGGAGACTGACTGTAGCACACGTTAATTAAATGATCAAATCACCTTTAACATTTACATTGTTATTGGAAGTGCGTCATTTTCTGCAGGATATTATGTATTCTGAATTCTGAGACTCACGCCTTTAATTCGAATCTATGGAATCTTATTATCAACATTATTAAAGAAAATTTGCTTTAAGGGCAAATAAATATCAAGGGCAAGTGGTAATTTCCTTGAAATAAATTTAGTTGATTTTAGGCTCGCAATAATAAATATATTTTTTTATAAAACTATAAGCCATTTACCTCTGTTTTGTACAGACAAAGATCAATGGCCTAGCTTTAGTGAAAAATATTTATTATTGCGAACTTAAAGCTAAGAAAATTAAATTGCTCTTATGGTAAAGTATCACATGCCCTTACCATTTAATTGTGAATAAGTAAATCATGACTTTTTTAAACTCAATCTTTAATTTTCAATTAGCACATATTCATATTAACGAACTCATTTTTTCATTTAGCACGCATAATGAGACTACATGACTATTACGTCAAAACAAGTTACATGAGACGTTAAATTTTTTCGTCTCTTATCTTGCATAATGCAATGGTGTGGAAGTCATTGTGACCTGAAGTCAATTGCATAAAGTGACAAGTTCTTTCAACAAAGTACTAAGCATTATTTATGAAAATTGGAAAGCTATAAGAAAATTAACGCTCTATATATTTAATTCCAATGCTGAAATCTACAATTTGAAATAGGAATTATTAAGCATTGGTCTACGTGATCGAATCATGATTTGGAATACGCGGGAATACGTAATTTACCTTAGCGCCCTGTCATCGTATCTGCAATTCAATGTTTTAGATTTACTGCGTATTTCTGACAAATAAGTACAAATTAATCAACTTACTGCACGGTTCTCATTTTTTTCAAATCATTGCATGTTGGTAATTGTCTAGAAAAGACAAAAAGATTATTATGTAATCACAAATGAAAATTAAATCACACTAAACATTATGCAGGATCGCTAAAAAAGCTCCCGATTTTAGTTTTTATTTTTCCCCTTGAAAAATTACTTTCTTGTCAGTGAAGAATAATATTTTTGTCGGCCTTTATTTTTGTACATTACTTTTCCTCAAGCAATATCTTTGAACTTCGGTCATTAGACTTATCATGTTTCCTCAAACTTGCTTCGAGTTAAATATACGTATAACATTTTCTTCCAGAAGTAAATTATATATAGGTTTAGATAATCTTTGTCCAACTATCAATTGACAATAATTATATATTATATATACATATATATAAAATAATTATCAATCATTGCATCTTATAAATTATGACATATCCTTCAGGAAAAATAAGACGAAGGAAAGATATTTCACAGACAAAGAATGAATTAAAAAAATTCATATCGCATTTTTCTGTACACGAATGAAGATATTCTAGATTTCTAGTTTCAACCAGGAAGCTTCCAAGATAATTATTGTTTGCTAACACCTCTGCAGTATTGGAATGTTGCTCACTGCTACTAATGTATTGATAATCATTAATGTCAATATAATTGTTCGTTAGCTAGCAATATCAATTTAATATTGAAAAACACAAATATTAAGCTGAATTTAAGTTAAGAAAAATTTAATTTTTTATTTATTTGTAGCTAATGCAATTAGTGTGATTAAATGTATCCAGAAAAAAATGGAAAATAAGTTTCAGTGATAAATAGAAAGGAAATTTATTTTGTGTTTTAGGCTGTGGACGCATCGCAACCAAAAGCTATCAGAATGTCTGGGGCAGAAAGCAGTGACAACAAAGAAATCATCGATGAATCGTTTTTTGGAACTATTGATATGGCAATAGTTATTTTCCTAATGTTAGGAGGACTATGGTGGCTGATGAGGAGAAACAAGCAAGACGTAGATGCACCTACCACAAAATCATATTCAATTCAGTAAGTTTTTTTTACAACTTTTTAGACTTCTTTTCTATATTGTATAATAGCTTGAATAGCTTCCACTTTCTTATCTTTTGATTTCTCGATTAGCTTCACCCAGAAGTCATGTAGAAATCTCTTATCAGTTACGCAACATATTGAATTTTTTTCTTTTTTTTTTTTTTTGGAAAGAGATTATTTTTTTTAATATTCTTATAGGCCAACCTCATACACGGCAGTTACACCTTCAGAAAACTCTTTCATCAAAAAACTTCAGACATCTGGACGAAGTCTGGTAGTATTTTACGGTAGTCAAACAGGAACAGGTGAAGAGTTCGCTGGTCGACTCGCCAAAGAGGGCATCCGATACCGAATGAAAGGTATGGTTGCCGATCCAGAAGAATGTGATATGGTAAGTCAAATTTTGATTATTAAATTTAATTATAAAGAATTCTGAAAATAAAGATAAAGAAACATTAATATTTTAGTTGTTTAGTTAAATTATCTTGGGTTTAAAACATGCCAAAATCTGTTTGAAGTTATGATCCATGAATGTAATGTGTTTCTATTTTAATAGGAGGAACTGGTGAATTTGAAAAGCATAAAAAACAGTATGGCAGTCTTTTGTATGGCTACTTATGGCGAGGGAGATCCAACTGATAATGCTATGGAATTCGTAGAATGGCTCAAAACAGGCGAAGCCGATCTTACTGGCTTGAATTATGCTGTATGTATCAGTTATTTCTTTTTTACATTAATCTTTAACTTCACAATTGATTTTTCAATTAATTCTGCTTGCGTTTATCTGTAACAATTAATTGTACATCATAATTAGGGTTCATAATATTTACTTAGTCAAAAATTAATGTACGAGATAAGTTATGGTACAAAATTTTTCAATTTTATCAAGCTGTTTGCTTTTTAATATTATTTTGCAATCTTTTGTTCAGTGTGATAAGGAACTATTCAAGTCTAAGATTCTATGTTTATTGGTATATATACACAACAAGCAAAGTCCACTGTGAGGTATCTAACGTCACACAGATTATGATAATATTTAAGATTTCAAAAATAGTATCAGTTAAGACTTCCTTTTTAAAAAAACCTGTATGCAAATTCAAAATCGAAGTTCAGAGGAATGCTATCTATCTATTTTTTTAATTTTACATATTTTAAATATTTACAGGAAAATACTACTAAATTTTTTTTAACAACAATTCAACAATTCATTTACATACGTGGTTGTAAATTACAGATCTAAAATAAAGAATTATATGATTATGATTCAAAAACTATATGTAAAACGAAATTGACAGGAACATTTAAATTTAAATGACAACAGTTAAGGTTACTATCGCCATCTGCTGTCTCGCCAAGAACCATCCTTTTTGACCTTTGAATTCTTGAATTTGCCATTTTAAATTTTAACCTATACGTCCTAACCTTAATTCAAGACGGCACGTGTACAGTCAATAGTTTTCATTTGGATTTTGATGAGTTCTTATACGTAATATTTATTCTTATCACCTTGAACTAGAACTCCACAAATTAGTAATTGAGTGATGGTGTTACATAATATACCAACGGTCAGTGCATTTAGTATTAAACAGTATTAAGGTTCTTGTGATTCTCGTTCTTCGGTACTGTCTGCTACAAATTTTTTTTTATTCTCAATGCTCTCGATGACACTTCAGTTAAACAAGTGGTTGATACTAAAGGTCGCTCGGATAGTGTTCCGAAGGCGATAATAGCAAATTCATTTTAGTGTCAAAGATAGCTTCAATTCTATTGACAAAATGCAAATCAAATCAATTTGCAATTTTTTGCGAATGATTACTAGAGGACCTCGTGTCTGCGCTTCCACACGGCAAGGCACTGAACTAATTTTGGCGCCAGAATTTGAGGTAGTCGGTTATTTGCTTTTACTATTCTATATTTTTATATTATTGTTTTTGTGGCTGATTTATTGATTTACATTGTCAACAAATAATTATTACTTTATAGAAATGATTAATTTTTAAATCATAATCGCTGTCTCAATTAAATTTGAAATTGTATAGTCTTCAAACCTTTTGCAATTATTTTGAATATCTCAAGACTCAAAAGACGTTTTTAAACTGAAAATTGATTAATCAAATCAAACTAAACTGAGAGTTTTAAGAGCGTTGGTCTAAGTTCCCATTTCTTAAGTTTCTTACCTTCTTGTAAGCTAAGTGTAAATTCTAGATTTAATACTGACTAAGCATGAATGAAATTATATTCGATTTATTATTGGGCAGGTATTTGGACTTGGAAACAAAACTTACGAGCACTACAATGAAGTGGCTATATACATTGATCACAGAATGGAACAACTTGGAGCGACCCGCGTATATGAACTCGGTCTCGGTGACGATGATGCAAAGTAAGTGATAACTTTTTCAATTTAAATTCAGAATTATCTTCCACATTTCAGATGTTGTAATTTATTTGTTATGCAGTATTGAAGACGATTTCATTACATGGAAAGACAAATTCTGGCCCGCTGTTTGCGAATACTTCGGAATTGAAGGAATCAGTGAGGATGTCAGCATTCGTCAGTATAAACTTACTGAACACCTTGATTTGCCTGCTGATCGCATTTATCATGGAGAAATTGCAAGACTTCATTCCTTCAAAAATCAAAGACCGTAAGTATTTTTATGTGTAAAATTAAAGAAAAAATTGAGGAGATTAGTGCATAATAAATTATCGCTGTATTTTTTATCATTTCAGTCCATATGACGCAAAGAACCCGTACTTAGCACCAGTGAAAGTAAATAGGGAACTTCACGGACCAAAGTCAGAAAGGTCTTGCATGCACATTGAGTTCGATATCGAGGGATCGAAGATGCGTTACGACACTGGGGATCACTTGGCTGTATATCCAGTGAATAATTCCGAGCTCGTAGAGAAAATAGGTGCAAAATGTGGAATAAATTTAGATACAGTGTTCACATTAACAAATACTGATGAGGAATCCACGAAAAAACATCCATTCCCCTGTCCATGTACCTACAGAACTGCACTTACGCACTATCTAGATATCACTGGTCACCCAAGAACTCATATTCTCAAAGAGTTGGCAGAATACTGTAGTGATCCTGCAGACAAGGAAAAATTGAAGTTAATGGCATCGACGACTCCTGAAGGCAAAGCTCTCTACAATCAATGGATGATTCAAGAAAATAGAAATATAGTACACATTTTGGAAGATATTCCAAGCCTTAAGCCTGCCATCGATCATCTGTGCGAGATGCTTCCTAGACTCCAGTGCAGATACTATTCAATATCTTCATCTCCGAAAGTAAGCAAAACTTGATTGAAATATCAAAATTTTCCCAATTTTTCAGTTTGCCTTTTAAAATTATTTATACAAATATTGTGTTCTTTATTTATAGCTTCATCCGACTACTGTTCACATAACTGCAGTTGTTGTGGAATATAAGACACCAACTGGAAGAATTAACAGGGGTGTGACAACTTCCTGGTTGAAGGAAAAACATCCTTCAGATCCTCCATGTTTAGTTCCAATTTTCGTGAGAAAGTCGCAATTCCGTCTTCCTCTTCGTACTTCTACGCCAATTATTATGGTTGGCCCAGGAACTGGTCTTGCACCTTTCAGAGGTTTCATCCAAGAACGCGATCTTGCTAGGAAGGAAGGTTAGTTGAATTAAGAATAATTTATACAAAAAAAAAAGTAGAATTCTAAAAAGCTTGTATCTTTAATTATTATTTTTTTTACGAAACAGGAAAGGAAGTCGGAGACACAATCTTGTATTTCGGATGCAGGAAAAGCGAGGAAGATTTTCTCTACAAGGAGGAACTCGAAGAATACGTAAAGAATGGAACTCTCATTTTACACACTGCTTTTAGTAGGGAGCAAGAAAAGAAAGTCTATGTAACACACATGCTTGAGAAGAACAAGGATGAGCTGTGGAAAGTTATTGGAGAAAAGAATGGACACATTTACGTTTGCGGGTACCTTATTTATTATTATTTACCTTATTTTCTCTATCTACTTATTAATTTATTTTGTTTAACATTTTTGTATATTTTCTATTACAGTGATGCTCGAAATATGGCTCGTGACGTGCACAACATTCTTCTGACAGTGGTGATGCAAAATGGAAAGATGACGGAAATGGAAGCGCAAGATTACATAAAGAAGATGGATTCGCAGAAACGCTACTCAAGCGATGTTTGGAGCTGAATTTTATTCCTTTACATCCAACTGCAAATTACAAGAAGATTAGAAAGATTTTTATCGGTAATTATTATGGGCGTCTAAGAGAACCAACATTATTTTACACTTTTTTATACAATTGTGTATTTGCATGTCTGAAAACGCTCTTCTAATTTTTACTGACCTTGTGCAAATGGTTTGTGATAATACTGAGCGTGTGTTATATTACTAGATAATTAGAAATATGACACAATATGTTCCATCATTCTTAAATCGAGTAGCTGAGACTAAAATTATACATGTCTTCTTGTGAATTTTTCCGAGGAGAAATTTTAGTTATAAATACTGTACATATAGTTGAAGTGATGTGATAGAAGTATTTGGCGGTGCAGGTCTTTGCTGCTATAAAAAAAGGCAATCATATTTTTCTCGTGAATCAAAATTTATTGCCACATTTTAGTGCGATAATCACATATATTATTCATTCTCATTTTTTTAGAAAATTCTTAGGAATCTTTCATTTATAAGCGTAGATGTTGGAAAAAAATTGAAACGAACAATTTTTATTGAATGCACGAAATCCCTTTTCTTGATATCAATCCAAGATATTTTCGGATCAGTATTAAGAAAGTGGAATTTTCTAGTGCAAACTCAAGTCTAGATAAATTATTATTTTTAGAGTTTACTACAGATAGTTATTTATATTGTTATTAACCACGATCATAAACATATCACGCGATGTTCATGCACGCTTTAATTATTACACACCAATAGAATATTGGATCGTTTTACTTAGATAATATATAATATATGATTATACATATATTGTAAATATAGAAGGTGTCTACCGTGCCAATTTACATGTAATAGATGGATTATTATAAATCGCGAATCACTAGGCGTGGTTAAATTATCAGCGAACCTTCGTTGTACTTGAAGAAATTTTTTATAACCTCTGGTTATTTATCCATGTTTCGTGATATCGTACACAAAATGCATATATAATTTTTAATCACTAATCGTACAATAAAATATAATTACTGTTAATTACTTATGTAAAGATTTATTCTCTTATTATATAAATTTAGGGTAAGAATTCAACTCAAGAACTTCACTGAAAAAAAAATCATAATCTTTAGAGATAAAAGATAAATTGTATTTTTTTGAGAAAGTATTTTATTATAAAACATTTAAAACAAAGAAAACAAGTAAAACTAACATAAGGAAACAAGATTTCATCACAGGTCGAGCAATAATGAATTAAATTTTGTAAAGAATTACTCTTGTCTCTCTTCAACGATAGGCTTCACCTCTTCTTTGACTTGAGACTTAGAATATTGTTGATTCGGAGATTGAAATATTTCAGGATGTCTCAATGAATCATATTTCTGAGGAGCCAATTGTTGATAAAACTGCGGATGTGTTAAAGGTTGATAGCTTTGAGAAATTTCTGATGGTTGATAAGTTTGAGAAAGTCCCAAAGGTTGATGATTTTGCAGAGTTGAAGAGGGTTGATAAGTTTGAGAAAGTCCCAAAGGTTGATGATTTTGCAGTGTTGAAGAGGGTTGATAAGTTTGAAAAAGTCCCAAATTTTGATAACTTTGCGGAATTGCAGAAGGTTGATAAGTTTGAGGATGTCCAAAAGATTGAAATTCGGGGTTCGTCAACAAAGATTCGTAATTTTGTTCGAAGTTTAATGTATCAGATCCAAAAATCGGTGATTGGTTCAAGTTAAACTGGAATGCCTCTGGGTCTGGAATTTTGAAGCCTGCATTCAAAGAAGATGGAATCTGCAAAAAAATAAGTTTCCAAATGAGTAACATATTTCATTATGTATTTTTTGTCTAATTAATAATTACCTTATTTTCAGGGTAGAATAATGGAGATAATCCTTTAGTAGGAAAACTGGAAGGGGCAAAATTTGGAGAAGCGAACGAATTGAATCCATAATCATCAAGTCCTACTAATCCTCGTTTAGGTTTAACAGTTTCCACTGAGACTTTTTCCGATGGTTTCACTTCTTCGGCGAAAGTCGAAACTATCAGTGATAGGAAAAAAATAACTCTCTGTAAAATTAAAAGAAAATTCAAATTACTAGATTAAAACAAATAAAAGTTTTTCCTTGCAAAAATACAACTGTTAAGGAATATGAATGCATTAAAAAAATACTAAATCGATTATTACCTTCGAATCCATTGCGATGCTGGTCATCTTTAAATTAAATTCAAGAGGAGCAAACTCTCCTTTATATACCCAAAAACTCTCTCAAGATTCACAAGATGTAATAGAATGAGCAACAGTAGTAAAATGAAGTACTTTAGTTCGAAATCTGAATGGTTTATCCAAAAACGTTTCATTTCTTATGTAACTAAACACTTATACAAAATGTAAATTTTTATGTTTATTGTAGCCGTTACTCGTGTCATTACGAAAAAATTTGATGGTCTGAGGAAATAGGATAATCTTTATATAATGATATCATAACAGAAAAACATAAAAAGTGAATAATATTAAACTGAAAGAGTGAAAAAATTTTAAACATTTCAGTAATGAGTAAACTTGTAAAATAATTTTGAGTTTCTGCATCTTATTTGAAAATAAAAACAGGACAAGCAAAATTATTTTTTTCTTTGATTTAGTATATAAAATGTCGGAGAGTAAGATGTGTGGGTAATTTGTCTTACATAAAAGAGAATTGCACTTAAATTTTAACTTTCACTTCTAAAATTAAGGTCAAATCTGTGAAATTCAAGTTCATTAATATTTGTTCTTAACTTTAATGTACATTATGTTGCTTATCTTTAAAAAATGTCCTAAATGGTAAACTATACTACAAATAATAGTAATAATAGACTTCCCAGTCGACAAATATTCATTTTAGTTTCAAGTTTAGTGAAAAATAATTAAGTATAAGCATTTCCATATTTTAAAATTTCCCGCCAATTTCTCTCATTCACGAATCCGAGTGTACTGCGCAAACTCAACATTCAGCTGATTTTAATTAAAATTGAAAAAGACGGTAAACAGTAAAACGAAAATGTTTTATATATATTTTCTTATATTAATTATTTAAAACAATATTCGTCTAAGTTTACAAATTTCCTGAAGTAAAATTTGTGTAAGAATGTCTCAACCCAAGGTAAGAATCAAGAAGAAAGTAATAAACAGTGACAAACGTGATAAATCATTCAAATGAAATATGTATATACAAATTAACATGTAATAATAATGCAGAGTAAAATTAGTAAACAATTTTAAATACCTGTTTTTTAAGCTACACAAGTTCTTAAAATATATATAGTATAATACGAAAGTCAAAAGTATTCATAGATACTTGTATGTTATTATTTCAAGGTTTTACTTAATTAAAAAAAATTTAATAATTATTTGCAGAAGGATAAATGGCTACTACCATCCTTTGACTTAACACCTGCGAAGACTCCTGTAAACCTAAAACGAGCTGCCCCAGTGACAACTAATATTACAGATAGTCCACCAAAGAAAACATTCGCGAAAACATATTCTAGTAATAGCCTAATTAAGAAAGAAAACATTAGCAGCTTGTCTGAATTGCTGTCTGCTTGCAATCCTAAGAGTTCCTCCGATTTATCAGTCAGTAGACAAAAACAGCAAGAGATTTCTGTTTGGTTAAAGAGCAAGACTCAAAGAGGAAAACCAAATATTTTAATTATCTCTGGACCATCTGGCTGTGGAAAAACTGTAGCACTTAAAGTGCTAGCAGAGGAATATGGTTTTAAAGTTGCAGAATGGATAACACCTCTAGATCAACTTATGGATGAAAATAGTAAGAATAAAGACAATGGAGGAGAATTTAATCCTTCAAATTATTTACTTACCTAGCTATTTAAATCGTTTTTTATTCTAATATTTGTGCTTTGCACAGGCAAGGTAATGAGGCAAGGAGACAGATTCGAAGACTTTTTGATAAGAGTAACTCGATACAACTCTGTGTTGACTGGGGATTCAAGACGGCTGTTATTAGTCAAAGAATTGCCTAATGTCTTCGTGGATGACAAAAACGGATTCTATGAAGTTCTAGAGTAAATGTTAAAAAAGTATATTTCATTTTATTAAAATTTATCTTTATTCATACAGAATATTTTTCAGAAAATATATTCAGTTTGGAAGAGAACCTCTCGTATTCATTCATACAGAAACTGGAAGCTCGAGGTTAATGCAAACACTCTTCGCAACAAATATTAGAGAGCGTTTTTATATTGAAGTCATCAAGTAAGTTACAGAACGCTACAATTAAACAGTACATTAATTATATTGATATTGTATTTTGTACAATTTGGATTCTTAGTTGAAATTATTTTTCAGTATAAATACTACTACGCAAGCAGCAATGAAAAAGATGTTGGAACGGGTGGGAAAAATACTTAATGCTAAGGCCAGTCATTTTCTGAATATTACACAAGACAAGATAAACGAAGTGTTATCCAATAATATTGGCGATGCTAGGAGTGCAGTCTTGAATCTCGTTTTTTCTTCACTCAAAGGTATAAAAAATAAAACTACACACTAAATTTTGTTAAATCTACGTTTTAATATTTTGGAATAAAATCTGATGAGTTTAATTTTCATTGTACAGTGCCGGACAGTATTGCGAAAAGCGAATGTGAAGGACGAGAAGAAACTTTGACTCTTCTTCATGGAGTTGGGAGAGTTATTAATTCAAAAAGTAAGTAAAATTTATCCGACTACAATTTAGAATAGAATATATGCTTAAAAGGACTTAGTTTCTAAATAAATAGTGTATAATTCGCAGGAATTCCTGATGGAAACTCTTGGAAGTTTGTCCATGATCCAGATGATATCGCAGCATTTTTCCAATCCCATGCCACAAACTTCGTTCACTTTCTTCATGAAAATTATTTAAATACAATTAGAGAAATTGACCGTGCTGAACTAAGTGCCGACATTTTGAGTTTAGCTGATGTATTAACTTCTGAATGGAGAGTAAGTTTTATTTTCTTTGAAAATGGAGTACCAGAAACGAATTTTCTGATTTATTATTGTTTTTGCAGGATCCTAATTTGAACAAAGTCGCACTATCGTTTTGTGTTAGAGGATTAATGGTCGCTAATAATAATCCAGTTACTGGTTGGAATCCAGTTAAAAAACCACAGATTCATTCTTTGAAAGTGTAAGACAATATTTTTTTTCTTAAAAAAACAACTGATTGGAATTTATTTTTATGAATGAAGTAAGTAAGTGGTAAAAATGTATGTTATAAAATATGTGATAAATTTTCAGAGACAGAAATTTAGCTTTGGCAGAAGTTCGATGGTATAAGTCGCTGATCAAACCAGACTCAAAACAGATTGATGAAACCGAAAAGCAAAATAATTTCACAGATGAGGAGTCAATCATTGAAGATTTCGATTAACAATAAGTTAATATTTATTGTTTCATGAGCAATGAACTATATAGTGAAACGAATACATTTCTGTGCTGTATTTTGAATGCAGCAGTCAAAGGATTTTGTTTTACAGAGGAGGGACATTGTAGACTTGTGTTTTTCAGTTTGATTATTTTATAGTAAATTGGCAAGATTTATTAAATTATAAATTGCACCAATACATCAAAGTCTTTACAATGATTTCGAATTCCCGCCAAATGTTGTATGTTTAAAAATAGAATTATTTTATGTGAACTTTATTTATTTATCTGCAGTACAAACCAATCGTAAGACTTATTTCAACGGGTATATCTATATTATTATTGGTTTTTGTCAGTTTTTGATTCAAGCAGCCTTTATTGACGTTTGACACGTGTGTATGCGTGTGTTGGTGTCAGATGGTTCAGTGACATCAGTGACAGTCAGCTGGTGGCAGTTCAAATTTTTAGAACGCAGAAACGTCAAAAGTCCAATGTCACATACCAAATATTTAAAACATTTAATATTCAGGTTACATCAATAAGAGTCATAGGCAATATAATTAATATCTAGAAAAATGCAGCTATAAGAGTGCAGAAAATAATCTAGCGTGGAAACTAACCTAAAAAAGTATTAAAAGTTCCAAAAACTAAAACAATAAAGCAAGAGTTTAAAACAGTCAAAATCGGGTAAAAATTTTCTAAAAATGTTTGAATCTCCAGCTTGGAACCCTAGAAGGGATGAATCAGTGCAAAAAGCAGCTGGATCTGCACAGCTTGCAAAATATGGTCAGTTTTTCGAAGATTTAGCAGAAACTGCTTGGAAAAATTTATCGTCTTTGGAATATGTTATCGAAGGACCTGTCAGGGTTGTTTATAGACCACTTGAGGATATAAGTATTTTATCATTGGTTGAAACTGAGAATAAGACTTTTTCTAAGATATTAGCCGCAATTGCTGGAACTTGTAGAGAGATTAGATTGCTAAAAGCAGAAGCTGTAAATTTTCATGCAAAACTTTTTGCTCAAGGGGAGAGAGACTCCGAACAAAATAATGATATTGGAAGCCTTTTTTCGGATTTGCAAGATCTTTCTACTTACGTCAATAGAGTTTCAACTGTTATTCATTTAACAGTTCAACAATTAGCGAACATGGCTGAAAGTCCTCACGAAATTTATCTTCCACTGTTGATGGAACACTTGTTGGATTTGTTTCTTATTTTGGTGAGAAGTATTTATTGCATTGAATTATTTCCTAGTTGCTCAAAATTGCTCAATTGCTCAAAACGGTATTAGAAAAATTTACTAATTTAAAAAAATGATTTACAGGTCACTCTGGACGAAATAATTGATACCCAACCTTCTATTCTCTCTCGCTGGAAAAAGTATCGAATTCAAATACGTTCATTCACTCACAATACAACACAATTTTCAGTTCCAGAAACTCGACTTCAGACATTCGAAAACCTCTTAAAAGATTTGCATCATCAACTTTTATCAAAAACTTTATTTTTGAAAGCAGTCGATCGCACAATGGACATCAACAAAAATTCAGTTATGTCGGATCATTTTATGTCCTACTTAAGAAGTACAGTGATGGATATCGAGAACAAGAACAGCGAGAATTATCCTTTTGATAAAAATTGGGCTAGGATTAATGTCGGTATCGTTGTTGCTTCAAAACTGTTTGGTACTAATGATAAAAAATTAATCAGAAGGATTCATGAAGTCAATAAAAAATTCTACGCCCTCACTCTGGCTGGCAATGTCATTTGGATTCCTAATAAAATTTTAGAGGATTGTTTACCTAAGGATGCCGTGAGTTCAATAGGACCTCAAGTAGGAGAAAAGCTTCTTGCACTGAAAACTCAAAAATTGCAGACGGTAGCGAATTCTCTTATTCATAGAGCTATGCTCTGGAGCATCGAAGTCCAGAGTGTCCTTTTTAAAAGCGGATTTCAAGTTCTGCAAATCGAAAGACAATGCTTTTTGCTTAGCGAGGTTTTGATTATTATGAAACTGATTAAGGAAAATGTCCTTTTTGTTACGAATTTACATGCCGCATTATCCAAACCAATGAGCCGCAGCACTGTCCAATTAATTTGCAGGTATTTCTAATTTTAAAAATATTCAAGTCTTCAAAACTGTATATACACTTTTCCAGTCTTCATTTTTTAAATTAATTTTCAGACTGATCGAAGTCCAGAAGAGTCTTGAAACCACATTTCACACTTTGGGTCCAGTGATAGTCCAGTCCCAGTGTAAAGTTCTCCAGCAAGTAAGCTACCACATTCTCCGAATCCTAGACTCGATTCGCAAGGGTTTAACTCAAAAGGACAAAGGCTACAGAAGGGAAAGACTAGATGCTCTATCTTTAATTGGATTAAGTATGCGACTAATGGGAGGACCAGCCACCGCAGATCGTCGACTAATAGTCCGATGTGCCCTTGCCTGCGCTAGTCAACTCACGGAGAGTTTTAGGGAGGAGGAAGTCGTCAAACTAAGACTCCACTTGGACAGCTATGACACCATCGCTGAGCTCTACGACCGAGTGTTAGAAGTCTGCGATTATTCCGTGTTGCTCCACCACAGGAGTATGATTCCCGCTTATTTCTCCTCAGTTCTTGAGAGCAATTTAAATATTAGCCACATTGTTTACCTCCTCGATGCTTTTAATACCGCTCTTATTCGGCAGGAAGAATCCGAATTCACAGAAATCAAAATAGCCGAGCAAAAGCAAATGCTTGTGAAAAATGTTCTGGAACCTGCCTGCAGTCGAGAAATTGAAACACATTTGAGACTCCATGTTCACACTCACTTCAAACCCGATTCTACCAATCCTTTCAAAATCGGAGCGAAGAACAGTAGCAGGATCGTCAGGTCTTCTCCTCTGCGTGTTGATAATAATCTGATTTGTGTAAAGAGGTTCATCGAACACTATTTAGACGATATGTTTTATAATCTCACCACAGTTGCTCTTCATGACTGGAAAACATACGGAACTATGCATGCTTTGGCTAAATATAAATTGGATCTCGACACCGTGAGAAATCATCTTCCAACTCAAACTCTTGAGCAAGGTCTTGATGCCTTGGAAATAATGAGAAATATCCATGTTTTTGTATCAAAGTACCTTTATAATTTGCATACCCAGACGTTTATAGAACACACGAGTACAAGCAAACATCTGAACACCATAGGAATTAGGCACATAGCAAATTCAATCCGAACCCATGGAAATGGGATAATGAGTACGACTGTGAATTTCGTCTACCAGTTCCTAAGGATAAAACTGAACACCTTTTCCCAATTTTTATTCGATGAACACATTAAATCAAGACTGATGAGAGACATAAGGTTCATCAAGTCTCAGAGAGAAAGTGGTGGACCCCCTTACACTTATGAAAGAGCTGAAAAATTCCAGAAGGGAATAAGGAAGCTAGGAATGAGTGCAGATGGTTTGAGCTACCTGGATCAATTTCGTCAGTTAATCACACACATTGGGAATGCTCTCGGATATGTGCGACTGATCAGATCTGGAGGTCTTCATGCTTGCTCAAATGCAATTTCTTTCCTACCGAATATAAATTCTAAAACACCTTTTGAGGTGATTTGTAAAGACTTGAACTATTCGACGACGACCCAAGCCGCTGCAAAGAGACTCGAAGATGATATCGAGAATCTGGTTACAAATTTCACAGAAGGGATTCAGTACTTCAAACTTCTCGTGGATGTTTTTTCTTCGGCATTTAGGGACGTAAAGTCGTATCACTTGCAACAGTTTTATGCAATTATTCCCCCATTAACACTGAGTTTTGTAGATAATGCTGTTTCGAATAAGGAAAAGCTATTCAAGAAGGATAAGGCGGGAGCCGCATTTACTGATGACGGATTTGCGATGGGTATCGCTTACATAAATGCGTTATTGGATCAGAGTAATGAATTGGATGGACTCCAGTGGTTCGAAACTGTAAATCAACATATAAAAGGCGAAAAGACTCTTGCTGAAAGTAAAGCTGATCATGAAGATGAAAAATTACAGCAAACGAGAGCTTTGGCCTTAAAAAGATTAGCTGAGAGAAATGCTGAGTTTCAGTTGTTATATTATAGCCTTTCAGGAGCCAGAGTTTTTTTCAAACAATCTGATGCATAGTTTACTCTTAGAATGATGGAGAAAATGAATTATCCGGAATTGCATTTAAGTTTAAATAATACATTCTCTCTGATGAGAATGTAAAAATCATTTTCGATTCTGTATAAAATAATTGAGATGTTTGTAAGAAGTTTTTCTTTGTATATATAAATGTTTGTAAAGGATAGAGGCGTGCAAAAAACTCGGAATTGATTCAAAATGCTTTTGAGTGATTTTTTGTTATTACAGAAATATGAATAAAAGCTTACATCAATGCTGCGCGCGCTTAAAAATGTTCTGTATTTTCGAATTTTTTGCACAATTCAATTTATAATAAGAAGATTAAAAATCATAGTTAAGTTTCAATTTACTTTATATGCTTGATGTGGATGCGTTATACAACTATGTACGATAACAATGTGTAAACAGGGCCTGAGTATATTTTATAAATCACAATTACTTGGATAGTTTTATAATTATTCCCTTTAACTTATCCTTAAATACTATCACATTATATTATTTTCGCGATCATTTGCTCACAAGAGGACGACATAAAAAAAATAATATCGAAACCAAAAATGAATAAAGTACAGTTGCACATTTCTTCATTCACAGTTAGTTCGTAAATTATAAAATTTCTCCATGTTTATAAAACGATTGGAAATTTTAATTATTAGAATTACCATCCTCATAATAAAGACATTTTTTAATCAAGTCTATCATTTTTATAAAAGCAGGGAAGTTTTCCCTCTGTAGGAATGAAAAATGATTCAGAACTTAAAATATCGTAGATAATCACAAAAAGAGAGAGAGAGAGAGAGAGTGCTTTAAATTATATTAAATAAATTTGAAACCATGTTGTACATGTGATCCTTTAAATATATCTATACTAATATGATTCGTGTAAATATGTCTACATAACAGTAATATGTCACGGGTTTTATTAAGAACCACTTTGCAACGCCTCAAACTCAGTCCCTGAACTACTTTTAAATGCAAAAAGCACCAGGTTGGACTAATTGGCGTTGTGGTCTAAACTCTGCGTAATAACGAACATACATTTACTGGCTAGACGCATTGACTAGGGTGTTTCGTTTTTGGAAATTTAACATAACTTTTGAATTAAATTTGCTTATTGAGTTAAGTTCCAAAGCTTGCCTGGAATGTCTCAAATTTTCTAATAATTTAATAATTACGAGTTAAACTTTCTTCGAATTGCATCTTTCTATTTGTTTCCCATATTTTATATCTGCAGATCTACTTTCTAACAACCAAAGCTAAAATAGTGTGTAATTTGTATAAATCTAAAATAACAAGATTCAACAGAATCAGAAAAATCACGTTTAAAACTTCAGACATATACTTTTCTAAAAAAAATTTCGAAAATTTCGAAAAAACAATAGATATACAAAATATGCATAAATCAACAAAAATGTAAAAAGGCATATCGTTAAATGCCCACTTGAATTATTCTCTTATTTTTATCCGTTTAATTTATTAACGAATTTAAAGCTTAGAAAAAAATCACAAAGTTTAAGACACTGGAAAGTATTTTCTAAAAATTGATTCGTCTTGGTGACGAGTGGCACTAAAGTAAATGAGATTCAAATTTTTGTAAACTAGACTCAGAACTTTCCGAACCTTAAGTTGTGGCTTAAGTTCGTGGTCTGGAGGATTCTTCAGGATCCAGGAGATCATCGCATGAAGCTGTTGGTGGCAACAATTGTCGACGTTTCTTGCTTCGTGTAAAAACCTTTGACAGTTGCGCAAACTTACGGCGAGATACTGCAAAAAAAATTTAGATGAAAATTAAATTCTATTCTAGAGACATTAAAAACAGATAAATAGTATTTGAATATAATTTATTATATTAAATACCTTTGCCCATGTTTCTTAATCTTTCCTTAAACAAATCCTCATCTTCGTGACCGGCGACAGCAGAACCTTGTAATTTTGTATCTGAAGTTGAAAAAAATAGCATTAGCGGATAATTATTTTTATATTGAATTTTAATCTGTAAGAAAATAATTGACAAAGGCTGTTAACCATTTTCTAGAGTAGATAAAAAGTCTTCGTTCCAACGCAACTCCGCCATGAATTCTTCGTTTTGTAGAAACATAGCAATTCTTTCATCTTCTACAAGTGAATTATCGAGGGCAGATTCCTCTGATGCCTCTGCTAATTGTTGAGGGATTCTAAGAAATGTTTCAGGCAGTGGCCCTAGTAAAGGAGGCTTCCATTTTTGAATACTTTTCGATTTACTAGACGCATCGGATTTAATAGCTTTAACAGCCTTTACAGCAGGAACGTCTTCGTTTTGTTCCAACTCGCTGCGAATCTTTTCGTTCTCATTATCTGTACTCATTGATAACAACTGGTCGATTGTTGTATCCACTGCGCCTTGGTTCGATCGCAGTACAGCCTGTAAATACATATAATGAAAACTGAATAAACTTCAAAAGTTAAAATTAAATATAAAGAAGAAATTCGTTTATAAGTCAACAGAAATTCTCAAGAAAATTGGATTGAATTTTTGAAATCACTTTCAAACGTTCTGAACTTCTGAACGACCCAATACCCTAAAGGTTCCGAACAATCAAACGATTAGACAAATTTTATTGAATATTTAGATAGGTATGAAGATCAATCTAAATGTCAATTAAAAGGAACAAACTTTTACCTCGATAACATCGTCATCCATCTCAGGAAACATGATTTTGAAGTCTGCCATCGCCTGATAAAAATTCAGGGTGGTCTGTTGTGGTTGCTCTGCCGCAGAAGCCATGGTTCTTTTATCACGCTCTTGTCATAACTTGAAAACTGCAACAAACCCTAAATAGTAGATACTAGACACAAATGCCTAATTTATTATATCGGTTATATCACCATTATGTCACGCTAGTACTAAAATCGAGTCCGGAAAAATCATTCAATGCATTGAAATGTCGGCTTTGTCAGCTTATTGTTCACAGATGCCGGTTTTATTAAAGTTGTAAAATAGTCTTTTGGCAAGAATCAGAATACATTTTTTGAATACTGTTCTTGAATCCTCTTAATACAGGTCACTTTTTTCACCGGACTTCTACATTCACAAATGAATCACAAAAAAGACACCGGAGTCCCGCGGAGTCCAAAACTACGCAAAGACGAAATGCGACGACATGAACTGTGTACATTCTAGATTGTTAGCTTACCGAATATAATAAAATAGTATCAGAATATTTATACTGTTTTAATACTTTTGCAACTTGGATGAGTGACCGCTTTGAAAACACAAGTTTTCAAGTTAAGCAATGTTTAGCGCGGTCTTCGATGTAAAATAAAAACTTATTTTTAATTTTTACTTGTGTATGGGGTTGAACCCCCAAAACCCCCCCAAAAAAACGGCCCTGGAAAATACACTTTCTAAAGTTAAGCAATCATTCGCGCGGTCAGTAACCGGATGGGTGACCGCTTTGAAAATACAACTTCTCAAGTTAAGCAATCATTCGCGCGGTCAGTACTTGGATGGGTGACCGCTTTATGAAAAAGCCCCTGCGTAAGAGCAACCCACCATACTTCCGTGCAACGAACAGTGGCCCCAACAGGAGCCCGTACTCTACTGCGCATGCGTCGCACTCGGTACCTGATTGGTTGCTATTCGCGCGAAATTTGAAATGCTTAAGAATATTACGCATTTCAAATTTCGCGCGAATAGCAACCAATCAGAAACCGAATGCGACGCATGCGCAGTAGAGTACGGGCTTCTGTTGGGGCCACTGTTCGTTGCACGGAAGTATGATGGGTTGCTCTTACGCAGGGGCTTTTTCATAAAGCGGTCACCCATCCAAGTACTGACCGCGAGAATGATTGCTTAACTTGAGAAATTGTGTTTTCAAAGCGTTCACCCATCCGGGTTCTAACCGCGCGAATGATTGCTTAACTTTAGAAGTTGTATTTTCCAGGGCCGTTTTTTTGGGGGGGTTTTGGGGGTTCAACCCCATAGACAAGTAAAAATTAAAAATAAGTTTTTATTTTACATCGAAGACCGCGCTAAACATTGCTTAACTTGAAAACTTGTGTTTTCAAAGCGGTCACTCATCCAAGTACTAACCGCGCAAAACATTGCTTAACTTGAGAACTTGCGTTTTCAAAGCGGTCACCCATCCAAGTACTGACCGCGAGAATGATTGCTTAACTTGAGAAGTTGTATTTTCAAAGCGGTCACCCATCCGGTTACTGACCGCGCGAATGATTGCTTAACTTTAGAAAGTGTATTTTCCAGGGCCGTTTGTTTGGGGGGGTTTTGGGGGTTCAACCCCATACACAAGTAAAAATTAAAAATAAGTTTTTATTTTACATCGAAGACCGCGCTAAACATTGCTTAACTTGAAAATTTGTGTTTTCAAAGCGGTCACTCATCCAAATACTAACCGCGCAAAACATTGCTTAACTTGAGAACTTGTGTTTTCATAGCAGTTTCCTTCATTACCGACCGATTAGCGATTGTGCTACAATCTAGTGCCTCTATCGGAACTAAACACCACGTGGGTTTGACATAACCTAAAAAAAATTGCATATGTATTGTTGTTGTCAGTTGTCAAAATCACTTCATTAAAAAGAAAGTCAACCCGCGCGCGGAAGCGCGCGTTCGGTCTCGTAAGTTATATAAATAACTTATGATACTTTTGAAAACTATTTTATATGTTATTTGATTTTTATTTAATTGAATTAGCTGTGTCTAAAATATAAAATATATAACACGTGAAAAATTTGGTTAGGAAGTTAACATTGTTGATATCGTTGATATCCTTAACATTTTAATCATTTTGATATCAAATTATTCGCCGATTGTCACTGTAATCCCATTTTTATCTCAAAGAGATTAATAATATGGAAGACGAGGATTATACTATTTATTATATAAAAAAACAATTTCTCTGTTGCACTCCTATTAACAAGTTTGATTTTAAGGTGAGTACTTTTTCCTTTTCATTTTATGTTAGATCTATTTTACAGAATTATTTCATTAGTAAAATCTTAGTTTTTAATCTTAATTTTGTCACATTTAAAAGCTTTCCAAAATCTACCTATCTAGTGAATTAAGTTTTTTTCTCTATCTTATAGATCTTCGGAGAAAATGTTGACAGTATTGATGTGTACATTCAAGAAAAAATCTTGGATAGCACTGTAAATAATCCGATTGTAAAGAAGTATCCTTTGAAGAAATCATATCAGAAAGCGTTTTTGAAATTTATTATCGATAAGGTAAAATCTCTTTTGATTTTGTACAATTTTATATTATAAAGAAATTGATTTGAAAATAATAATGAAATTAAAGTTTTATTCATCATTAACTTTTTGGTTGGTGTTATTTTAATTTAATTTTCACAATATAGTTGGAGAAATGCAAAGAAGAAATTCACGATGACATTTACGATTTATACTGCAGGCTTGTATCTCACGATGAAACATCAAGCACACATTACCGGCATTTTTTATTGGGTGATCAAAGAATTAAAGATTGTATAAGTTTAGAAGAAAGTAAAAGTATAATATCGCAAGGAACAACTGGATTGTGTAGTTGGCAGGTATTTATTTGAAATTTAAAAAAATTAGAAACCCTTAGCTTTCCTGATACTAAATTCAAAATCTATTAACAGGCCGCCTTGACTTTAGCCGAATGGTGTATTTTAAACAAATCTCAAATTGCTGGCAAAAGAATCTTGGAACTTGGATCTGGAATTGGTCTTACAGGTCTTGCCGTTATTAGTATCTGTTCTCCGAAACAATACACTTTCTCAGATTGCCATCCTGCTGTCTTGAATTTGTTGTCCAAAAACTTACACTTAAACCTTTCAACTAAGTCGAAGGAATATACCGAAAACATTCAGGAGAAAGTTGAAAGATTACAATTTAGAACAAGACACAAAGACACAGAAGTTGAAGTACACAATTTAGACTGGGAGGAGATTATGGAATACGTAAATGAGAACACTCTCGTGCCTGAAATAGTCATAGCTGCAGATGTTTTGTACGATAAAAGTAACTTTAGTGCCCTTTCAAAATCCTTAGAAATTCTATTAACTAAAGGAGCTCGATATGCAATTATTGCAGCTACTGTTCGTAATTCCAGTACAATAGCTGAATTTCTAGAAAAATTAGGTAATTTACTAATAATTGAGATAGATAAAAAAATTTGCAAGTCGGATAAATTTTTATAATATAAAAAATTAAACATTTGTTTTCAGATTCTAAACTTACTTATCAAGAAGAACCAGTTCCGAAGCCTGATGTTTTCGTTCAAACCAGCGACGTACCAGTTAGGATAATTAGAGTCTCCAAGACATTTTCTTGATAGTTTTAAACAATAGCTAATTTATATCAAGGACGACGAATAAGGAAACAACTGCCTCTTAAAGAAGGGATAATGAGATAATTATTTTATTATAAACCTTATATTTATAAGTAACAGAGTTGTCATTAAAAATATTTATAAAAGTATTAAAGGCTGACCACTCAAATACGAATATCGTAACTAAGTAACAATAGTAAATCTAAGTTAAAACCACTTTCTCTTGCTATGGCGTTTAAGGTTCACTTCAGCCTCATCCACATCTTTATCGGCATCCTTTTTATGACTTTTCTTTAGCTTCTTTTCTTTGAATTTCTCCTTAAGTTTTCCCTTCTTAGTTTTGGACGGACGATTTGCATCATTATCACTAGCAAGATCATTTTTGTTCTTTGCTGAAATCGTAAGAATAGAATGTGAGAATACTGACAGCAACGGGAGTGGTGTACTACACAAATTTTTTTTGTAAACTCACCTGCATATAAACCCATGTGCTTATTTATACTGCGATCTTCCTCAACTTCTCTTCTTCGATCCATTTCAAGGCACTCAACTATCTCATTCCGTCTTTCAACGATTTGCACCAACCTATAAAATAAATTGAAACAAAAGTTTTATTTTAAACTGTATAAGTATTATTGTCAACTATAAATAAGATACGCACCTTTGAATTAAAGTTTCTTCTCTCTGCTTATCGAAATCAGTTTTTGTGGCTTCAGGTTGGCACATAAGGCACCTAATTTGATATTCTATATCTGCATGTTCTTCTTCAAGCCTCTGCTGTCTTCGCAACAGCATTAGTTCTGCTTGCCTTCTAAAAAGCTCATTCTTTTCATTAACAAGGGCAAACAACTCTAGCACCAATTCTTCTACGTCGGCTCCTAAACTTTCATCTGTAAGATAAATGGCAATCAATATTTCGTTTTACTTTCGCAATTAATGTACAATCTTATAATCTAAATTTTATGGAGAAAAATGTTTACCCATTTCAGTCTTGTCTCGAATTATCTGTTCTAAACGCACACCTTGCTTTTCCAAGCCCTGTTGTTGCATTTCTATTTCGTCTAATTCCAATTTAACATCTTTCAACGATAAGACTTTAATCTACAAGCAAAAAATTGTTCAGAGTAGAGTTATTAAAAGGGGAAATAGAAAATATTTTAAATATTTTTATTTCCCAGCAAGACTTTTTAAAATTTAATAAATTACCTTTCGCCTATGAGGAATCGGACGGGGTGGAGCAGGACCCTTTTTTCTTTTCCATTTTCCCTGTATGCTCTTGTCTGAATAGGATCCATACGGTGGATTATCAGTGCAAGTTAGACTCTGTCTATTCCTATTCATTTCGTCTTTGCTAGACTTTTGATCCTCCCACATGTTAAGTTTAGAAATATCTCTCTCATCTTCCAACTCGACGATCGGAGATTCATTGAAGCTCAAAGGTATTGCAAGAGATTGACTTTGAGGCGTACTAGTTTTCAGAGGTGGTGGCGGAGCTGGTTTTGTTTTTCTTAAACGTGGTGTTGTACGAGGGGATGTATTCTGTAAATCATTAAAAGATTAGTTTTTCTTTACATTATCAATAATCATATTTAAAAATAAAAAAATATTTAAATACTAACAGCATGAGTTGGTGTGGCTGGATTAGAATTAGACGAAAAGGTTTCTTTGGTGGGTGGCTGAGGTGCAGGTTTTTTCTTTCGATAAGTTCCCCCAGGTGTAGTTGAAGATCCACAACTACCCAGGGAAGTATTTGAAGCATAAATTCCACTTCTATCCAAATCTGCCTTTGAAGGTAAAATTCCTAGTTCAGTTTGTCTGAAAAATAATTATAGATTAATTTAAAAGAGACAAGATAAAAGTTTAAAAGACAAAAAATGTCCTTCAATATTTAACTTACCTCATGGTTCGAGGTTTAGGAACCGGCACACCAGTTGGGAGAGTTCTATCTCCGATTTCGGTGTCACTCTCATCATCTTCATCGCTCAAGAAGGGATTCAAATTAATCTGAGGAGCCTGCAATCGTCGTTTAACGGGTGCCTCCTCGGTTTTATTTTTTTCTACGATTGTGCTTCTCATAGCAGGCTGAGGAGGAGAAGAGACTTCTCTAGGATCTTCATCCTCCTCACTGTCGAAAGGATTAGTGGAGCTATTTGCCTGATCCTTCTCGATCTGTTCATCCTCGTCGGCAAATGGATTTAAGGCTTCGGGATACTCCTCGATGTCGCTGAGATTAACTCCCTTAGCGGTAAATAAATTAGATTCTGTACTGACATTGCTCGTTTGTGGATCCTTGTCATCGATAATTTTTTTCAGTACGTCGACAACACTGACGCCTTTATCGGAGGAAGAAAGTGGTTCTACTATCTCGCAACTATTTGCGACTTCTTTCAAAATCTGAGAGGAGTCTATCGACTCCAAGGGTTTTTTCGATTCAGAGAGCTTTTCCAATTCTAAGGGTTCTTTTGGTTCAAAATCTTCTGACTGTAAAGATTCTTCTTCCCATTTTTGTTCTGCTGTCTTTAAATCTTTCTTCAAAATAGCAACCTTAACGGAATTCCCTTTCCAAGCTCTGACGTCATCGGACTCCTGACCCTCGAACATCTTCAGTCTTTGCTGAACGAGGGAGGGAGGGTTGGCTGCAGCCTCGCCGAGTAAGTCTTTGGTATTTTTCTTAAGATCTAGACTCTTATTATCTATGTCATGGGACGAAATGGCAGTAAGGCGCTGATTTCCGAAAGATCTACTGTCTATCTCTAGCATATTTATAGGGTCGCATCTTTTATCATCAAACTCATCCATTTTGGGTGAGCTGGGTGCAGAAGAGTCTGGGGATGCCAAGCGTTCTTCCAAAGAGTTTTCATTATCGCTGGATGCTGATGATTCGAAGAGAGTCTCTGGACCATCAACTACAGAGAGCTCGTCGAGTTTCTCGGAGAGCAGATGACTGGCCATGAAGTTGAGTCTCAACTTCTGGGTGTGTGAAGTTCTCTCTGAAGTTGATGAAATCCTCGCTGAAGTTGGTGGGCTTCCAGTGACCTTGGATGCTGCTAAACCGACCTGCTCTGATTTTTCCTCGTCACTAAGAGGTTTTTGGTAAACATCGTCTGAACTTTGCTGAAGAAATTCTTTCGAGGTTTGGATCATGGCCTCGTTGTAGCTCTGATGCATTGTTGGAAGAGCTAAAGATTCTTCATCCGGGCAAGTTTCACAACAATATTGACCCTCCTCAGTCTCGTAGTAGTTTCCAGGTGTTAGCTGATTTTTGCATCGAGCACAACGAAAGCAAGTGCGGTGATAGAGAGTCCTGGATACCACGAGCTTCTCGGCGAGGAACACAGGAAGCCCACACACGGCGCAGGGATCTCTTCGCATCCCCAAACGTGACCCCATCTACATGAACAAAATGAGAAAAGTTAATCGACTGGCAGTACTGGCATGTCACTTCAGAATTATGTTATATTTAAAAGGTAGTGCAGGGTGGTATTATTTACACCGAGTTGCGGTCGGCTTAGCAAGCTTTCGTGCACGACCTTTCAGAAGCAGACCTTGGATCTCGAAGTTTCTAGAAATTAGTTAGAATGTCGCGAGATCATTGCCCGGGAAATTAAGATTTTAAGGAGCTAAGGAATTGAGACGAATTATTAGATATTCAATTCTTCTTTTGCATGCGAAAGCTTCGTGTAAATTAGGATCAAATGTTAGTATAATTTTGTTTTATCATATCTTCGTTCTAAATTTTTAACATTAAAGAAAAAAAAATAATTCGTCACTTCCACGATGCGATAATATATTCTATAGACATTTTTTCTTAAAAAGAGAGAAGAATTTAGATGAAGTTAAGTTGAATCTACTTCAAAAAGAAAGTGCTCTTTCCACGATGGAAACACGATTAACTAAATCTAATAAAGATGATTTTATGGCAAACACAAAAAGTGGTTTCACAGACTACTTTCTACCATTTTTCACATGTCGAGATCAGATGAGATGAATGTGCGAAACAACTTGCACTTTTTACAAATTCTGGGTGGCATGTGAAAGGCATCAGCACAATACAAATTGCCCTCACAATTTGTGATCTTGTACTCAGTAATTATTTCGTTAATTTGATGAGTCTAATTACCTCCGCCTGTCATCTAATCACCCTCTTAATTACTAATTATCCTCACATAACATCAAATATCAGGAACTGCTGAAGGAATCAGTTTCAATCTCACAGTGTGATCAAAATCAAGAAAAAAATTTGTTTCTATCTTTGCCCATGCCAATTAAAATGTTTGTGTCCGTCAATTCGCATAAAGACTGCATAGCTCATAAAAGTCACGGATAATTACGTGCGCGGCCTCAGAGTTTTCCAATCGATTATCTCTTCATCAGGTTACGGCCGATCGAGCCTCTGTCGATGAGCCGAATGTCCTAAATAATTAAATGTATATAAATTTCAAAAATGACTGACAAATAGATCTTAAGTATTATAAATAAAAGTATTCACTTTCTATCAGATAAATTTTTTTTACATCATTTTTCATAATTTATCATTTTAATATACTAAAGTAGATCTGAACTTTCGAATGAAACTTGAATTAAAAACAAACTAAACTATTTCAAGAAGAACCTAATTGAAAAATTTAATCATGCAGTTAAAGGATTTTAATATTTTTTTTAAGAATATGAAAGGTATTCAAATCGGAAATGACCGGGAAATTTCCTATAATTCCAATGTCAATAATTTTTCATGATTCAACTTTATCAATTGAAAAAGGTGAAAAGGTGATAAATTCCCAGAATACGTGTAGGTAAAATAGATGACAAAAATTCAAAATAGATGAAAAAAGGAAATAGGTGACGACCTGTGAAAACTGGTATTCTTATATCTTGACCTCACTCTTGTGATATCGAAAGGATGTTATGTATCACCACCTTCCGTTTATGATAAAATAACTGCGCGTGTTTTTGTTTAACACATAATCGTACCTAAATTGCTTTTATGGTAAAGTTTCACACGCCCTTAGTACTGAAATATAAATAAAGTATAATAATAAACAAAATTAAGATGAAATTGAAAAGTTGCATTTCGATAATTCATCATTCTTAAAGGAGAAAATTTGTAGACTTGAGCTTTCATATTCAAATCCAAGCTAATTTTATTTTATATCAAAGCACACACGTCTCATAAATTAAATTTACGCTACGCTTGTCCCGCCTGAAATTATTTTCTATCCTTGGTGAGATACACCAATTAAAACTCATAACTTTTGTAGGTAAAAATAAATTTGAAGGAATTAAGTTCAGAAGTAATTACAGTAGGTATACGTGCTATCTACTCAAAAGAATTGAATAACGAGGCTTTGAAAAAGTTACAGCTCTCTTCAGAGGCTCTTGGAGGCGGCAGAAAGTGGCAATATAAATTTTTAGAATTTTGAATCAATTAAAATATTAAAATACAACGAATAATATAATTGCCAATTTTTATGATGTACCTCGCGCTGAAGTTCTGGACTAGAGTCACTAGAATCTCTGGTTAGAGTCTGAGACGTTGTAAAAATCTTTCTAGAGACGTCGGCGTCAGGGTGATTTTCTGCAGCCATGGCTTTTGCCAAATGACAATAGTACTAAAAATCTTGAAAGGAAGATGCCGGGCGACTGACTGAACTAATTATTTCTGCCTGAGCCATTCGACGCATTCGCGATGCAAACGCACCAACTACTGGTGCTGGGGTATAAATAGCACGCAACGGCATTATCACTTCCTGCTTTCTTAGTTAAAGACGAGGATAATTCGCGATTATCCTCATGCATAATGTGTAATGTGTAATGTATAATGTATATTCTATATTGTATGCGCAACATGACGTGAGATGGCTAATAAACATATTCCTAAGGCTCACTGACTCGGAAAGTCGGAATATTATATCTGTCCTTTCTGGGAAACTGGTTTGACATTGAAAATCCAAGTTCATCAAGAAAATCAGGGATTCATGCCTTTAGAGTAAGAGATTTGCTATTCCAATAATTCATTACTAAATGTACTTAATTATCAAATACTCATAATTTTATCCAATTTTAATAGCTTCTTATAAATTGAATTTATTCATCAGAGAGTAAATGTAATACGTTTAATTGATTTGCTGAAGAGTGATAGTTGAATAAAATAAGAGTCAATTAAGTACAGAAGTAGATGTAAAAGTGTAAATTAAATTCGTTCAATAAGTCAAATCAATTGAAATCATTTTAATAGTAATATAAGAAATATTAAAAAGAAATTCTTATATTTCTTATATTTCCAAGAAGAGTTTCATGCGTTTACAAACGTCTGTACGATTAAGTAATTTTATGTTGCATGTAGGTCAGATGAACGTGTACAAATTCTTTCAATTAATTTGTCCAGTGATCGTTTCACGTTCAGTAAAAATCACTTTCATACCATAAAACAAATATTGCCGAGAAAATCTTGAGAGATTAAATGAGCTTAAAAGAACCTTTCAAAATCATTTCAATTGAGACATAAATTAGTTCCTATTTTCTGTTTAAAAAGTAGCACTTCTTTTCTATTAAAATGAATAAACGAAAAAATCTACACGTCCAGTGTGTTGAATGCCCTATTAAGAGAAATTCCAATTTCTTACGAAATCGAATCGAGCCAGCGCAACGAGTCAACTGGCTTTCTTAATAGTTGTTCATTAAGTGTATTATGAACATTACTTTGGCCTGATTTCCCATCTTTCCCACTCCGATATGTCTCCGCTTAAACTGCTTACAGGTAAAGTGTCGGTAAATATACGAGTCGTTGGAAAAGTGTAGATTAGTTTGGCGATCAATGGCTTCGAATTGGAAGATCGTGTTTTGCAAAAAGCGTACCCGCGAGTCGTTTACTTGGTCAGGACAACAAGAAAATAGTCAATTTTAATTTTAGCTCGCTTTGAACCTAATTATCTGCAAACTGCTTGTTAATAAATTAATAATAAATGAATAAATAATCGGTAGCCAAGGTCGCTTAATAAATCGTCAGCTTACTAAATATTAAATTAAATATTCTATTAGACTATTACATACTAAAAGGGGGTTAACTGTTAAAAATCATGCATCAGAAGAATTTAAAAGCTTCAAAAACAGACATGCAGTGTTGTAAAAGCAAGACAAAGCAAAACAATAACGACAAAGCAATTACCTTCTAGCAGAATATTTCAGGTTTATATTGCCCCATTAAGTCCAAGCTTTCCTCCTGGAGAACAAAAATAAATGATAAGGAGTTAACGTTTCCAATGAGAGGACATGACAATGTGACAGAGTGACAAATTGATGCAAATTGATTGACATTCAATCCACTTTCCGAATCTTGTCCAAAGATAAGTAATTTTCAAAATGCTAATTTTATGCCCCTTGTTTCCGACTTATTACAACATGTGGATTCTGGCACAAAAGGACACGTGAACATTGGACATGGACAATAATACTTGACACTTTATGGGTTCAAGACTTTTACTTCAGACTGGTATTCGATAATTGTAGCTTTCGAGACTCCAGCCACTAAATTGTTTTTAGACACGTGAAATTTACTGAAAAACTTGTCTCTCTAGTTGTTTTATTATTCTGCGTTCCATGCTAGAAAGGTAAAATTGATCAATATTCATCAAGTTTTTCAAAGAACGTTGAAAGGCAGTTTCGTTTCCAAGGGAAAGCTCCAGTCAGCTTCAGTGAAGAAGAATTCTAATAGTAATTGAAATTAAAGAACAAAATGCTTTTCCTGATCAAGAGATATGTCAAACATTTCAAATGTAAACCTCTGACGACTAATTAAAATTAATTATTCTTAATTAATTAAAACTTGGAAAAAATAATTTATGCATTTTTAAATTCAAATTTTTTAATGAATCCCATAATGATAAAAACTGGAAAAAGTTCCTAGAGATCCAAATTAAAAAAGTAAAAATTACGAACTTTAGAAAACTAGAATATACCATTTCACTCGAAACTTTTCCTTTAAACTCGAAATCACATTTCCCTCTAGAACTTTGCACATTTCAATTTCAGCGCATATGTGGACAACAGAGAGAATATGAAACAGTAACACTCACTGAGACAACGAGTTTACATTTAATCTCGAAAAAGATAATATTTACAGTTATCGCTTCCTATTGTCATTAAAAAAGGTGAATAGAATAATAGATGAATTCTTTTAATAAAAATAGGTGAGAAATAAGTGAAAAAATAGAAAAAATAATGTGTAAAAATGGTCTTTAGTTTCTCTACACGCTGTACTGTGATTCGAAAAAGTAATCACAATATCATCTTAGAATGAAAAGGGTGCACATGTGAACCATTGCGTTCTTGTAGATTGGCTAAATTAACAAAAACTGACATTAGCCTTCCCACACCATAGAAATGATTAATTAAATAACAAAACAAATTCATCTACTGATTTGTTAATGCAATTACAAATGAAATCCAAGAAACCTGTTGCGAGAGAAAGATAGAATGTCCCGGAAGTTAGAACCGCAAACTTAAAATTTCAAAAAAATGAAAGTTGTGCTAAATTGTGCTAGGTTTGTGCTCATTTGTGCTGCAAACGATTTTTTGAAAAATTCAAAATTACGGGCACAATTAATGAAAACGTTTTTTTTTGTAGAACCGCAAGTTATTATTAACTTAAAATCAAAGGTTGTGCTAGATGGATTAAATAACATTGAATTTTGTGCAGCAAAGAAAAATTCTGAAAACTTAACCATTTTCCAAAAAAAAAACTAAAAACCACACAAAACTTTATCTTGGAAAATTAAAACTTGTGCTGAATTGTGCTCGAGAAATGCAAACTATTTTCTCTTTTACAAAATTTCGTAAGACCAACAGTTCTCAAATGAAAAATCAAAATCAAAACTCGAAAATCTCAAAATTGTTAAATTTTGAAAAAACAAAACTTGTGCTGAATTGTGCTCGAGAAATGCAAACTATTTTATCTCTTGCAAAATTTCGTAAGACCAACAGTTCTCAAATGAAAATTCAAAATCAAAACTCGAAAATCTCAAAATTTGAAATTTTCGAGTTCTGATTTTGAATTTTCATTTGAGAACTGTTGGTCTTACAAAATTTTGCAAGAGAGAAAATAGTTTGCATTTCTCGAGCACAATTCAGCA